>PVLC010007241.1:0-64211 GCA_004027655.1 Graphiurus murinus | reverse complement strand
GTCTCAGCCTCCCAAATGCTGGGATTACAAGCATGCGCCACCACGCCCGGCTCCTCAGCGTCTTTCCAAAGGAATTGAAGTCAGAATACTATAGTGGTACATGAATACCCATATATAGCAGCATAATTCACAATAATAAAATTATAGAACCAATCTAGGTGTCGATCAACAGATGAATGGATAAAGAATATACACATAATAGAATTTTACTCAGCTGTAAAGAAAAACAAAATTATGTCATATGCAATAAAATGGATTGAACTAGAGAATATTATGCTAAGTGAGATCAGCCATTATCAGAAAGTCAAAAGGTCATAGGTTTTCTCTCATATATGAAAGCTAGAGGGAAACAGGAAACATAAAGGACTTTAGATAAATGAGGAAGGAGACCTGTAGAATAATTTTATAGTGGAAAGGGTTTGGGGGAGGGGGAAAAAGGAGGATTGAAGAGGAAACAGTTCAAATCTATGTACATACATGAGGTATTACTATGAATCTCACAAGGAGAGGGTAGAGTGGGTGGGATGCAGAAGGAGATACACCAAGTGATGTGTACATGTGTGTTGGAATCACTTTGAACCGCACTATGAGGTATAATCACAAGGCACTAATAAAAGTATAAAAATATATGATATGTTGTAAAAATCACAGAGACCTGCCTAGCACCATCCAAATTCTCTGCCCCCTTCTGTATTATAAACAATATGCAGCCAGGCACAGTGGCGCACCCTATAAGGCTAAGACAGGCGGATCGCCAGTTCAAGACTAGACTTGGCAACTTAGCCAGACCCTGTTTCAAAATTAAAAATTGAAAGAGCTGGGGGTGTAGCTCAGAAGTAGGATGCCTCTGGGTTCAACCTTCCAGTACCAAAACAAACAAAGCAATATCTGCATCTAGACTCCAACTAAGCCACTTTGTGGCCAGGGATTATTTCTCTTGCCTTCTTAGCACACTATAGGTATTCATACTTTTGCTTTGGCTCTTACTCAATTGCATTTGCGTGTTTGGAGCAGGAAAGATGATGTTTTAAACACATTTAACCAGGTCTTGAGTTTGGGGTCAGAAATGTGCTGCACCTCCCACACCAGCCTGCAAACATCTGGCATCCCAGATGGGAGTAATAACAACCCTGCTCTTATTTTCATAACTGCATTATAGAAGATGTTCACTGGTTTCTTCCTCGGTGAGTTTAATTCACACCAATATTTTAAGGAAGATTAGAAAAAGAGGAAAAAAAAGGAATGAAGAAAAACATTTCTGACAGCACAGAAAGCGAGGTTCCATGTTCCCATTGTACAAAAGATCTTAAGATAATTATAGCATATAACATCGTTTAAGCTTATTCTGTGAATCAGATCAATGATGCATTATTTTCTATGCTGAAACTCAATAGGCACCACAAAATAGCTATATTTTTAGCCCAGATTTAGCATTTACGCTTTTCTTCCAAAATGATGTTCACCAGTGAAATCGTTTTCATAAAACCAGCAGAAAAATCAAACCATACAGCTGAGTGACTTCGTTTTCAGTGTTGCCTTGTGGCCTCAATCGGAACATTGACCTTAAGAGACACCCCCTCTGCCCCGCGTGCGGGAGTAATGGTGCTGCCGCATTGCCTTGCCACACCTCTGAGATGACTTCCAGGAGCAATGTCCACATTTGCCTGAAAGGGGTCCTGGAGGAGGGACCCCTGAAGTGCAGATTCAAAGTTGGATGGTAGCAGATAAGCAAGGGGCAGAGTCCTGTCTGAAGGTCGGTCTAGCAATCTAGCATCCTTAGGAAGAGACTGCTAGAGACAAGTGCTGAGAGGACTAGGGGTTTTGTCCCTCTTGTCAACTCACTTGTCCTGAGCAGTGCTTGGCACACAGTGGCCACACAATAAATATCACGTAGGTGAGTGTAATACCCTGCTTCTTGTTCAAGAACATAAATGCTGGACACCAGACTTTACAATCTCGTGTGACTCTCCATCACCGGGGTTGGCAGCACGAGTCCAGTTCTTGGCCCCTTCCTTATGTCACCCAGCCAAGGAAATTTATGACTATGCTTCCAAGCGCAAGTCATGCAGCGCCTCGGCCTTCTCATCCATAAGCTCAGTTGATACTGTACCTACTTGTTAAGTAGGGCTTTATGCATACCAAATTAGACGGTGTGCCGCAAGCTCTCAATGTGTAGGCATATTTTTATTAGCAGCAAATGGACTTTGAGATGTCATTTCCTTAGGAGGCGTTCACTGCAGGAAAGTTGAGGCAGGACTCTTCCCATGTGATACGAGGCCTCGGCGAAGGAACGTGCTGGGCTAAAGCCATGATATGAGCTGCTGGTTAGCTGCAACCAGCTCTCGCAGAAGCCAGGGAAACTAATGCCACCCACTGCCAGGTGCAAGGTGGAGTGGAGGAGCTGAGAGGAGAAGTCAAGAAGGGGGCGGGCCAGCAGGGGTTCAAGTCGATTATCCCAAAGATGAGATGCAGAGGGTGCATGTCCAATGAGCAGTCTAGGTAGTAGGTTATAATGTTGTGCTGAGAATTCTGGGTGAATATGATTGTCAATATCCAGAGAAGTTTTAGGTCACTGGTAGACAAATCCATTCTCGGAACTGGACACAAGTACTGGGAAACAGGGATAGCTCTGAAGGACATGGAATTGAGGCTCTGATGGGTGCCAGGGATATACTAGGTAGCAAAGTCTACAGATAGAAGGGCCAGAAGGGCAGGTTTGTGTTACACTGGGGTCAAGGCAGTACACAGCTCAGGACCATGGGACATCCGGGCTTTGTCCATACCAGGTGTGTATGTAGGAGGAGGGGGTGTCCATGCACCATTGGAACCTGAGGAAAGGTTCCTAATGCACCTGCAGTCCTAGGCAGAGCAGAACACACAGGGCCAAGCAGCATTATGCATGGGTGAGTTGGGAAGATCAGACTTCTCTGTTAAATAGAACTAGCAAGAAAGCCATTTCTTTTTTAATATTAAAAGGAAGCTGTCTTTGCTATAAGGTGATAGGAGACAACATTTGTGGACTAGCCACAGATGTCACTTTGTGACCTCTCAAAGCACAAAACACAGTATTATGAAACAAAATCCTGAATGCACACTCACAATTTTCCAAGCGTTTATGCAGAACAAAAAGAATCAGGTAGTCAGGATTACAGCTGCAGAACTATGCAAAGAACATTAGTCTGGACATATTGTTCATCGAGTCCCTGCACCTGGAAGCCCCTGCACCTGTCCCTAGAACACTCAGCTGATGGCCATGAAGGAAGGCCAGGGACAGGCAAGCCTAGCTCATGACTGTCGCTCAAGACCTCCTCCTCATTATTCTCACTATTCCAGGTCCACCAGAGTTTTGAAATCTGACTTTGTTTTCCATTTCAGTTCTCTCCCGTCCACTGGTATTGAAAACTAACATAAGCTTCGCTTCTCAGTCCAAGGATTCTGGTCTTCCACCTACTGACCCCGGAACATCTCCAGGACTTTGCTCAAGCTTGGACCCTGGGAACACACACAGCCCCCATCAGCCTGACGAGCACCAGATGAGCCACTCCAGCCACCCAGGGGGTGAACATTACAGCCTGAGTACCTCAGCCTCTCTGCTGGGGGCCCTTCAGCCACTGCCGTTCAGGGGAGCTGCTGATTCCAATGTGGAATAAGAGAGCAAATGGAAAAGAGATACTGATCCAGGAACAGCTCACCAGGTCTAAAATGTGCCCACCCCACAATACCGGAATTCAAATTTTTTCTTTGAAGAGCCATCCCTTTGGAACATGCAAATAATTCTTTGAAAGCATGGGACTTTTCAGTCACCCACATTCACTGGAAAGTAGTTTAACACAATTGCTTTCTCAGCAGTAAGTTAGAAGGGACAAATACAAAATGTGATGGAATTCAGGGAGTAGGCAAAAGAAATGATAGAACTGAAGACTCTGGGAGGCAGAGTGGGGACGTTTTCTTGAAATAGATGATGCTACAAGGGAGAGAGGTGAGAGGAGCCATGATTGGCTAGGCCAGAGTGCAGAGTAATAGGAGGCAAAAGTACAGCATAAGAAAAGCAAAGCTTTTTTTAGTTGTTACTGCTCCCCTAAATTTTATCTAGGGCCAGCTGTGAATCAGGAAGGAATGTGGAACCCTCCTCCACCTTCCTCTCAGTTCACCTCCTGTTCCTGAGGCCAGAGCCTAATATAGTGATTATTCATTGTAATTGAGCTTGCACATTTTTAATGCAAAAATTCAAAATGGATAACATTTCCAATGGTTCAAAATTCAAACCACATAAAGGCTCCTCTGGGAAGCAATGTCCAGTTGATTGGGGATCTTTCTGGAGCTGAATAATCCTTCTACCAGCAAGAACACATTCCCACATATAGTCTCTTTCCCCTGAGGCTGCTATTTTTAAGGAACATTGAGTTAAATTGGCTTTGGAATCTATCTGAGAACCCAACAACTATTTAAAACGTTCCTTTTTCCCAGAAGGAAACGGTGTTCTCGGATTCACAAAATCAACTTAAAGGTAAATTTTTAGAACCAAGCACATCCATAAATTGGACACTTCCTGTTTAGATCTATGTTAAGCGGTGCTGAATAAGCAGAGATATGAAGAATGAGGAGGTGAAAGTGAAAACTGCCTGTGTGTGCCAGATTAAAGTTTTCTGTGATTTTTTTTTTCTCCCAAAAGTACCTTTGAGATGGGCTTTTGGGAAGCCAACATTTTGGGGGCTAAGGGTTAACAAGAAGTGAGAACAGAAAAAAAAAAAGTCTTATGTTATCAAAAAATTCTTCCTCCTTCTGCTAAATAGAAGAGATCTCCATGCAAGAGGTTCTGAGGCTGTCCACAGAAACACTTTCCAACCGGTGCTATGCTGTCGGCAATAATCGCATCCAGGATGGAAATCCCTTAATTCCATGCACTCATATAAGATATACCAAATAAAGAAATACCATATAAGAAATAACCAAAGAAGGAGCCAAATGGATGCATCGCACTGAGTGTCATTTGCTAGTAACTTTGGGCAGAATGTTTGTATTTGCTTCTTTTCTCTCTCTTTTTTTCCCTTATGTTTTTATTGGTGCACTGTAGTCTCACAACCTAATGTACTTGATAGTGATCGTGACATACATGCACACAGCACTTGGTGGGTTTTCTCCACTCCCCTCTTCCCCATACATGATTTTGAGATTGGCATTGATGTCCTCACATATGAACATAAGGTCAATTGAAGTGATTCCTTCATTGTTTCTCACGAATTGTGAAAAAAAGTTTGGTATAGACCAACATGTCCAAAAATGTCAAGTAGCTCACTAGGCCTGGGTTGAGAGTATCACTTTTTGGGGGACATTTTGATAACTTGCCCCAACTCATCCAAACAGCCACAGGTTTATCATGAAGCCTGTATATGAACTACTAAGAGGGTGGAAGTTTGGGCTTCGCCATAGGAAGAAGTAGTGCAGAAATTCAACTCCCTTTTAATGAAATTCTTCTTTTCTTGACCAGAATTAACTATAAAAAGAAAAGTTTTTGTTGCATAAAGAACATCAGTGCCAAAGAGAGCTGTGTGCAGCTATCCTAGTAGATTTCTAAGTTTCTCAAAGGCAGAGCTGTCAGATTTAACAGAACAAAGATAGGGAAAGAGAAAAGAAAAGAAGAAAAAATGGATACAGGTATCTAGTTAAGTTTGAACTTCAGACAATGTTAAACTTGTTATTCTATATTCCACAATGCATAGAAAACAGATTTGTCCATGGTAGTTTTTCCAAAGTTGCTTGCTGAACTGAATTAGGTATAATTTCAACATATTTATCAACTTATTGGTTTAGCAAATACTTAACATAGTATCAACTAGGTGTGAGGCATTTTTATACATATTTTACAATCATGATTTATCTCATAGGCAGCTGAATCCATGAATATAAAGAAATCATAGATAATGGTGTATCTTTAGAATTGTAAATCTCTAATATATCTTTATTCATAAGATCAACACATCTGAATTTGGTTGCCATCAGCATAAAGTTTTTACATATAACTTTTCTTTGATTATGAAAAGAGTTCAAGCTCAAGTAAAAAAAAAAAAAGAAGAAGAAGAAAACTCAGAAGAGTATAAAGAAAATAGTAAAATCACACTTCACAGAGATAATCCCTGTTAGCATTTTTCCTTAGACAAATTTTGAATAGCTGTGAAATAACTAGCAACAATTTCTGCTCACTCTATCCAAATAGCATCCCAGGTCCAGCCAGTCTCCATCCTGTCATCCTGCTTTATTGCAGTCATGGCACTTATCACTATCTGAAATTATCTCACTTATTTAGTTTTCATTTGTACTCATCTTTTGCTCCTAGAATCGAACCATCTTCTATTGCCCCAGTGCCAGGTCCATAGTTGATGCTCAATAAATGTTTATTAAATGAATTAAAATTCTCCCTTTTTTTATTTGGTAGTACTGGGGATTGAGTCCAGGGGTGTTCTGCCTCTGAACTACACTCCCAGCCCTATTTTATTATGAAATGGAGCTAAGTTGTAGAGGGCCTCGTTAAGTTTCTGAGACTGGTCAAGAACCTACAATCCTTCTGTGTAGGCCTTCCAAGTACCGGGATGACAAGTGTGCACCACCACACCTGCCCAACTAAAACTCTCCCTTTGATGTGCATAATAGTGTTCATTGTGACCAATTTAGAATGATACCTGAGCACATTGTGTCTTCAGTATAGGCACTACCTCTGAAATTATTGTACTCAAGATTTCTCAACATTAAAAAAAAAGTTAGAATTTGGACTAAATCCAGTGACCACCATACCTGAAAAAAAAAAAAAAGATCTGCACAAAGTAGTTACAATAATGTTGCAAAAATGCTTTCAAAATGCCAGTGAAGTCTTGTTCATTTCAGATTTTAATGGATTAATCCTTTCCCTCCTGAGAATATCATGGGCAGCAACTTGACAATACAGATTTTAAGTGAGAACATATTCAACGAGGTCAATAGAAAATGTCATCCTCATATGTCCTAAAACGCCAGTTTTGCTTTTTTCCCCAAATGCCTATTTGACAGACTAACATCGTTGAGTATGAAAAATTCAGTATGTACTAAGGGAAAATAGAAATGGGGCATCTGTTGAACAGTAATTGGTGTCTGAAAAGATTTCTTATCACAGCCCTAGGACATACTTAGACACAAAGAAGAGTGTCTGGTTTGGCTTATGGATGATTTTTTTTTCATTAAATTATATGTCATCGCATATATTACCACAATCTATCCCAAAAAGTAGATAATAGAGACACTGTTATTGTTCCCATACTACAGGGTTGGAAACTAACAACTCATTAAGTATTTAAGCATCAGTTGCTTGCCCAGGTCTGTGCTAAGTAAAACATGAATAAGAAAAGGAGCTTTGGTTATAATTTGGAAGGCAAAATAAAGATGCTTTGAGCCATTAGAAAAAAAAGGAAGCAAAAGCAAATGGTACTTGTTTATTATGGATATCAGAGTTTAGGGATAGGAGAGGTGCGTAAGGGCAGCATTGAGGAGTGACTTTCCCAAGGGTGAAAGAGACACTGGGAAGGAAAAATAGCAATGACGATTACAAGGCTGTCCCGTGACTCAAGGGCTCACTGTGTGCCCGCCAGAATTCTAAGGGCTGTGTATGCCCTCATTTAATCCTCAAAACAGCTCTATGTAGCTAATCCTATTATGATGGCCAAAGATGAGGAAACCACAGGATAAAAAAAAAGAAAGAAAAAAAGAAAACAACTTGCCCAAATCATGCAGATAGTAGGATTAGGGGAAACCTTCAGGTGGAGAATGACATAAACTAGTCATGAAACTGGCCTAGGAATCAGAGGAGAGAGATCAACTACCAGTCGTGAGGATAAAGCCAGAAGGTTAAGAATGTCCCTGCTACCATAACTTGGAGTCTCGGCATGAGTGCAGTCCTGTCAGCCAGCAGCCAACAGCCCTGCAGGCTTCAGGTCGAGGGCCTCATGATGCTCTTAACAATGATGAGAACCCCAAAGAGCTTTTCTCCATATGGGTTTTATATATCAACATTTATCATATGGAAATCAAAACAGAAAATTGTACAACATTAAAATTTTTAATGTTAAATGTCAGTAACAAACCCATTCCATGCTAACGTAATATTTTTGTGAAGAACATATTCCTATGAAAAAAAAACAAATTAGTGAGGAGAATATCATTTTGCATATTTGCAATTTCTTTCATGTCTAGCTTCATAGAAAGAAGGCTCCTGGGTTCTCAGAGCTGCTTCTGCATATAATCTACTTTGATACATTGTTGTGGTTGTAGACTATGAAGAAAATCTAGCACAGCTAGGTTGTGGGGAAAGGGAGGAATATTTTTAATACCCTCTTCAGATAATTTGTGGATAATCTTTTATTTTTTTTTGATACCACACCAAAACTTCAACATTTATAGCTTTTTCCTCTCCTTTTGTTTGTCAAGGTATTATTTGTTCCTAAAGGAACTCATCAGTTTTAAATGTACAGTGTGATGAACTTTAGTACTGACCTCTAAGTACAGAAAACAGTCACCTCTAAAAAGTGCATTTGTGCTCCATTACTCCCATCCCCTTCTCCCAGCAGCCAGAGGTCTGCTTTCTGTAGCTATCATTTTGTCTTTTCTCGAATTCCATATAAAATGGAATCATTCATACTCTTTAACATTTGCTTTCTTTCATTCATACTATTTTTTAGATCTGCCCATGTTGCATATATTATTGTATTGATCCCTTTTATTGTTAAGTAGTATTCCATTGTATGGATATTACAAAATTTGCTTATATATTCACCAGCTATTAGACATTGTTCAATGCCTCCATTGTTGGCTGTGAACAATCATGCTACTATCGACATACGCATCCACATTTTTATGTGGATGTGTATTTTCATTGCTCCCAGGTAGCTGCGGGTGGAATTGCTAGACCATATGTAAACAAGTAACAACTGTGCTGCTTTCCAACATGACTGCACTGCCTAGCATTCCAGCTACAACTCGGGAGCGTTCCAGTTGCTCAACACCCTTGCCAATATTTAGTAAGGTGAATGTTTCTCCTTTACCTTTTCTAGTGAGTGGGTAGTGGTTTCTCGTTGTAGCTTAATTTTCATTTTTTAATGACGAGTGATATTGAAAATGTCTTCATATGCTTGACTGTCTTCTTTTGTAAAGTTTCTATTCAAATCTCTTGCCCATTTTTAAATTGGGTTGTTTATCTTATTCTTTCATTGTAAGAGGTTGTTTTTGGACTTTCGCTATACAAGGCAGGTATTAAATTTATAAGTCTATGACTTCCTTTTAGTTTTGATGACATCTTTCAAAGAGAGGAAGTTTGAAGTCTTCATTAAACTTATTTTACCAATTTTTATTTTTGAAAATCTTTCCATTTTGAATTAATTTTTCTGTATATGGTGAGAGATGATAGTTAAGATGTTCCTTTTCTTTTTCTTTCATACAGATATCTCATTGTTCCAGCACCATTTATTGAAAAGACTAACTTTTCTTCATTGAATTAATTTGGTATCTTTGATCAAAAGCAATTGGCCATATAACTATGAGTCCTTCTGAACTCTTTTTCTGAACCTTGATTTATTTTTTACATAAATGCATCATTGTCTTGCAACTTTAAGATACACTATTAGGTTGTGTGAGTCCTTTAATTGAGACCTTTTGTTTTCTAAAGTTTTTACTTATTCTATTTCCTTTGTTTTTTCCATATAACTTTCAAACTTTTTCCATATAACTTATTAATTTCTTTAAAAAAGACAGTTCAAATTCTGGTTATTGCTGCATTGATCAATTTGGGAGGATTGCCAACATAACAATACTAAGTCATCTAACCCTGAGGTCAACAAACTGTAATCTGCAGGCCAAATATAGTCTATGTTTTTATGCCTCCAAGCTAAGAACAGTTTTTACATTTTGAAATGGTGATAAAAAACAAAACACATTTCCTTTTGCAAGGTTTTGTAGTTTTTAATTCAGGAGTCTTACACACTTTGCATTAAACTTATGTCCAGGATTGATTATCATGGACCACACTTCAAGAACAGTTCCTATGAGCTGTGAGGGCAGAGGACAGTGGTAGCTTTGTTTTGAAAGATCCATGCTACATGATGAATATATTAAAGTATTATTTTGATAATACTGGGGAAGGAGCCACATAGGCTAGAAGCAAGGAAAACAGGGGGAATCTACAATATTTAAATTGAGAGGTACCAGAGAAATGGGTTAAGGTAGAGAGAGAGAGAGAAAAAAAAGTAAATTAAAAAAAAAAAAAAACACATTTCAAAGGAAGGAAAGGCAGGATTGGTAATGGATTGGATAAAGAGGATGAAAGAGAGGGAGGAGTCAAAGACAACCTCAAGGTTTCTAGCCTGTGATGTTAAATGGCTCGTCCATGGTGATTTTTATTTGGTTTACTTTTATCATCTGGATGCACAAATGGGATTTTCCCACATCTAGCTATTGTCGCTCCCTACATTCAGATTTACCATTGAAATTACCTTCTATCTCTTCACATCCTGTTAGCGAACAGGTAGTATTTTGATGGCTGTTATATGATCAGAGAAATCCCGAGTCTTGGTGGCACGTGGAACATAGCTCTCTTTACATCCATGCTTTAATTAATCATACCTTAATATTTGCAATCTTTATGGCTTGGGGGTAGCTCCATAGAACATAATTTTTTTATAGACTTGTTTGTTTGGAAATCATTAGCCTTTTAAGACATTTATATTATTTATGACATTTAAATAATGTTTTCCCCCCCTTTTCCATCCTTTGGCTTTCTTTTGAAGTCACACTATTAAACCTCCTTAAAAATATTTATGTGTGTTTAGTTAACAAAAGCTCCTGTAAGTTGAATCCATGCTGGGAAAAGGTTCAGGTAAGCTCTCTATATAAGCTTACAGACAATTGTGTAAATCTTCAGCCATTAAAGAGAAAGGAGAAAAAAGCCACCCTCATTACACTGCTGTCATTTGCTCTTCATCTCCTGTCCTCTTTAGCAGCATTAAGATGGGATGTAAATTTGCCAGTTAATGCTGTTAGAAAATGGATGGTTCAAGAAGGGCAGGAATTAGAGATCAGTATTAGGTGCAGATAAGCTCCTTTGCCTCCGCAGTGGCGGCTGTTTAACATTCATGGGAAAATCATCATCAAACAGCGTTATCACAGCTCTGTTGATGGCTGAGGAACTTCATCACTATGATAATTTTTTTTTATAGCTGTGAGCCAAAAAGCTCCCTTTTATTTCTGCTGTCTCGAGCTGTGATAGAAGCGTGTTTGTATGGGGAGGAGACAGCAAACCCTGGGCTCCTCGACCGGGTTTGATTTCTTCTTCCCTCCCCTCTGCTCACTCCGCGTGCATGTTGCACTAAACAGTCCTCCTGATAAAAATACGTGTGTGTGTGTGTGTACACACACGCAAAAAAAAAAAAAAAATGGAAGTCCTCCAACAATCCTTCAAAGCAGAACAGATATTTTTATGATCAGTAATTCAAAGTTTGACAAGTGATGCCATTCTGTAATGAAACTGTCATCCATTTTATTGTGAGCAAAATGGTAACTTGATAAATGGAACATGGAGAGGAGGGGGCAGGCCAAAGGGGCGGGGGAATACTGCCTGGCTCTGAGGAGCTGGAAAGCAACTATTTCCAACAGTCAACGTATCTCTCAATAGCGTATTTCTCACCAATAGGCTAAGTCACCCAAGCTCCTCGCCTGTGATTATTCCTTTCGGAGTCCCGCAGAGTAAACCGGAGTAAAGGGTCTTCTGCAGTCCCTTTTGGCTCCAGTCTATTTTTAGGTTTGTAGTGTTTTAGGAACAACATCATTGGTATTGTTATTCTAAATTTGCCGAATTTGCTTGAGAACACACAATCTTTGCACAGGATATTTTCCCCGGCATGTTTCGACATCGTCAAGTATATTAGAGATAAAAGTCGTAGCCCTCGGTTCGCAGCGTATATGGGCAATGACGTGAGGTATTCTTCTGAGTAGATAAGGAAACTATTCACAGAACATTTAAATTTATTAAGGTGCTGAGGCTTATGCTTCTTTTCAGCTCTGACCTCATTTTTGGAGGCTTAACTGCTCTAAGTGGCTTTTTCCCCTTTTGGGAGGCAGCTAGAAAGGTGTGGTGCTCAAAAGCAGTTTTGTAGGCTAGACAGAAAGGGACTATTATTTCAATAGTTGGGATTTGAATTCGGGATTGATATGACTACTCCAGTGATTTGCTTTCCACCCCCACTCATTCCATCTCTTTCCCCGAGAGCAGACTTCCAGTCCTGCCATGATGGACAGAATTATGCTTGGAGTTTGGAGATAAGGACTTTTGTCTGTGAGGCTCAGCTTAGATGACCAAACTCATTTCCCCAAAGAGTAGAGTTTGAATCCAGTTAGGATCCTGGAGGTGAAAGGCTAGGTGCCTTATCATTTAAGTATAGCTATTTAAACATAAGTTTAAAAGAGATATTGCAGGATGGAAGGACAGTGTTGTTCCTCTACGGATAATCTTGGGGACAGCCGGCTGGCTGTTCTCTGAAGATCAGATAACCCTCTCCATCCCCAAATAGCTTTGGCCACCTCTGACTTCTCAAGATGGAGAGCTAAGGATGCTTCCTCATTCCAAGATTTTCTGTTTCATGCTTGTTATTTAAAAAAAAAAAAAAAAAAAAGTGTAAGACGGTGTTTAATTTTCACCAGTGCATCCCTTGAACTGATGGTAGGTTGAAGTCTGAGCTCTGTGAGCTTCCTTTGTTGGTGAGAATTTCACAGCCCCACCCGCATGAGGGAGCTATTAGATGTGTGTGATAGTTATTCTTCTCATTTGATCACCGATGTCCAAAAGCCAGAGACAGCCCCTGCCCGCTGGGGGGATGACCTTCCAAAGCCTACTCCATGACCCATGGCCAGTCCCCTTTCCCCTCAAGGCCTCCACCGCTGCAGGAATTCCCACCCTTACCTCTCTCCATGGATGGAAACTTCCTGGCACTTACCATCATTCTTTACCTGTGTATTGCCTATCTTCCTATACCTAACCTAAGTTCTATGAAGACAATATTTGTGTCTGTCTTTTCTTTTGCTTTGTTTTCTTCTCTTTGCCTCTTTTTTCTGCTCTATCTCCAGGGCCTCGACCACAGCCTGACTGACATGTGGTAGATGCTTGGGAAATATCTGAGGAAGGCAGGATTCCTGCCAGGGGTTGAAGCTTGGAAGAGTGTTATGGTATCACAGCACAGACTTCAGTGGGCTAAACCTGGCCCATAGCCAGCGAAATGCCAAGGGCAGCAGGGACATTTGCCAACACTGGGGTGACCAAGAATGTACCCCTTGCTTTCCAGGTACATAAAAGAAAGGAGGAAATTTGTTCAAATCTGAAGTTGGTCTTAAGGAAGCAGATTCAGAGAATGGGCTGGAACAGGTGGGGAGAGGGGCAGGGGTGGTGGCTTCTCTTTACCAACGATTTTGGGAAATGATGTTTATCTCTAGTGATTCTTTTTAGCCCTTTCTTTCTGTGGAAAACAGATGACCTATTCTCCATCTCAGTTATGAAGACTATGTAACTAAGCCATGAGTCATAGGAGGCCTTTATTCAGGGTAGATGAAGAATCTGGTCCCAGGGAGGAGAGTATGGCATTAGAGAACCCAACAAGATGTCCAGTTCCCAGAGGGGGTGAGGACACCATTCTGCCAACCTACAAAGGCTTGGGAGCAGCCCTTGTGACCCACACGAACTAGGCCGGGCTACATTTAGCAACCACTGAAATCACACGTTCTCTGGTTTAGTTCATTTTACACTAACAACTGCAAGAAACGGCTTTGAGTTCACAAGAACAAAAGACAACGAAGATAATTTCCTTTGGCTCTTTTGGCAAGCCATCAGCAATTTTCTAGCTCTTTTTTCCCCTTAAATCCACCCATCTATCTAATTATCTTGAATTAGCTTTTATTTTTTTCTTGAAAATAAAAAAAAATTAATTAACCTTTTAGTAACTAGAGATATCTTGTGTTCGCAGTATGTAGGCTATGACTCAGTTGTTAATTAGTGCATTTTTTAACCTAATTTTGACTTTAGAGTTAAGGATAGTTAATCTCATAAGAATTTCATTTTAACTTCACCAGACATATCCATGTAAGTGGGCATGCGCATGTGCACACACATATTCATATGGATTGGACAGATTTAGAGCATAGTTTGATCTTGATACAAAACTAAATTCTTATCAATCTGATTTGTTTGCTTGTTTAGCAGTGCTGGGGATCAAACCCAGGGCCTCGCACCACTGAGCTAAATGACCCAGTCCTAAATCTTTATATTTTCAGGTTTCCTGTGTATATCAGGACTTCCTCTGAAAAGCATAGAGATAATCTTACTACATTGAGTTTATATCAATTAAAAAATAAATATCAAGAGCAAGCTGTTTTCATTGCTACTATCTAATATGACATTCCCATGTGAATTTATTTATCAAAGATCAGAATCCGCAGACACTTCATGACATAGAAGCCACCTCTGTCCCTGGGACATGGGGAAACAGTTTATTTGATGGAATTGGCTACAGGAAATGTCGGTAGCATTCTGGGCCAAAATCTGCTTTTCAGAATGTGTTTCTATGTAGTCTGTTTCATCATCTGGCTCCTTTCCTCTGAGTTTTTTTGGAAGAACGCTGGCATTAAGGAATTAGGAATTCACACTTGGCTCTTCACCTTGAACCAACCATTTGTTTGGTTAGTCCATCTAAGAGATATAAACAAAACAAGCCCTGACATTCCCTGACTACTTGCCCTCCCCTACCACATACACACTGCTATGGGTTGAATGTGTCACCCAAATTCATGTTGGAAACTTAATCTTCAATGCAAGTGTTGAGAGGTAGGCCCTTTAAGAGGTGACTAGGACATGAGTACTCTGCCCTCATGAATGGATTAATGTTGTGATCCTGGGAGCTGATTAGTTATGGCCAGGATAATTTCCTGATACAGAATGGGTTCAACCCCTTCCTCTTGCTCTCACACGCCACCATGGGATGACACAACAAGGCCCATGACAGAAGCCCCCACTTTGATATCGGACTTCTCAGCCTCCAGAACTGTAAAAAAAAATACATTTCTTGTCTTTATAAAATCCTCAGCCTGCAGTATTCTGTTATAGCAACAGAAAACAGGCCGAGACACAGATATATCATCATTGGAAGGATTTGCAATCTATTTTCTTAAGAGAAAAGATGGATTTGCTCTGATTCATTTATATTCTCTCACCCCACAGACCCACTACACACCTTCACGATCAGCTGACCAACTATTAAAGGTAGCCAGAGGCCCCGGCACAGTGATGAGCCAGTTGACCCATGCAGGTTCAGTCCTTGAAATGGCGCGACGTCCACTAGCTAGGACTCCGGGGGCCGCACCCCCACAGTGGAAGGTAGCTGGCTCTACCATGCTGCTTCTGGGCTCCCTGCCATACCCACGACCTGTCCAAGCTGGTGACAGGTGCTTTCTCAAAGTTCTACTCTTCACGCGGTGCCTCATTAGTCAGAGCCCAAACAGGCCAGGAGAGAGCGAGCATCCAACTGTATCTGTCACCTCGAACAGTTCACGGAGCAGAGCCTCCATTTCCTTTGTTATGCTATGAATAATTCCGCGGCGTCTCCAGTTTTATTAAGAAGCCTTTCCCTTGGTTTCTCTTTGTTCTTCTCATCTAATCTCCTAATGGAAGTTGCTAATTAAATTCCTATAGCCATTTTTTTAACAGTGTTTTGAATAGCAAAGTCTGTCAACTGCAGAAAGTGTATATTCTTATCAACACGCCTGTTGCCTGGAGGAGCGGAGGGCTCGCTGACAGATGGCTGCTGAGGAAGGCCCAGCAGGCCTCACATCTGCAGCACCTGTCAGCAGGAGCACGGGCGCGGGCCCGGAGAGGAGGCCCGTTTGGGTTCAATAAGCAGAATCCAGGTGGCTGGAGTGTTTCCGTGAGTCTCAAGTGGAATCGGCACATTTAAGCCAAGAATTCTGGGCAGGTACTTATTTGTCAGCATCCCTTTGACGCTGTCCCATTAACAGTCTCGGATCCCTTTAAATCTAAGGGGTGTCAAATCTCTAAAGGAAATTTAAAAAGCAGCTGTGTGCCTGACATGTATGCCAACACATCCTTTTATGGGACACGAGTCATCAAATTGAGGTCCATTAAATTTCCTTGTTGCTGACTGGTAGGAGGTTTTGAGGCCTCGGTAAACAATAAGGAAGAGTCTTTTATACTGAATTTACAAGGAAATTAAGGATGCAAATGTCTTTTACCCCACATATCTTTCAGTTAGTTGTGTGTCCCTTTAAGGGAACATTTGATCAAATGTTGGTATCTACTTTCCTAAAGCAAAAACTCATCTATTCTCTCAACGAATGTTTTTCCATGCCTAGAAGTTGTCAAGTACTGGTGCTGAGCATGGGACATAAAGTAGTTATTATAGCCTGGCTCAAGAGAGCAGCTAAGCCTACAGGTCCTCCCCTCCCACTCCAAATTCCACAGATCTTTGGAAGGGTGTGTGTGTTCATAAGAGTGCTGGAAAATATGAGAGACTGACCAGGGATTTGAGGAATTTCTGAAAAACAGAAAGGCTTGACTGGTGAGAGGGAAAAATAAACCTAGATCTAGCAGAAACTAGAGCTCAAAATAAGGGGAGAAATACCCCTGTGATGGAGGTGATTCCGGGAGAGCCTCAGTGCAAAGTGAAGAGGGAGAAGGGAGAGGGAGATTTTCTCGTGGAAATCACCAGAGTGAGTAAAAATTTAACTCCTCAGTTGCACCTGTCCAAGAGAAGACATACATTCGTGCATCAGTGTGGATGAATGAGGAGCGTTGGTCCCTGGCTTGTGGTAGTAACACCACCTGATTGTCCATCCAGCAGTGAGTGAGGTACCGTGAAATTATGTAGCTCACTGTGTACTGAGATGAAAAGCTTGCCAAGGCATGGTGTTAAAGGAAAAAAGCAGGAAGTGAAAGATTGGATAGATAGATAGATAGATAGATAGATAGATAGATAGATAGATAGATACATAGATAGATAGATACATAGATACATAGATAGACGGCATGGTGCATGGAAAGATGGGCGGGTGGAATATATTACACATGTTTGTGGATGCAAAGATACATGTCTAGAAGGAGACTTTTCAGGCTTACCTTTTGGACGCCAAGTTATGATGTAATCAAGGTAAAGGGGACATTTGCTTTTTACTATCATACACATGTACCGCCTGAGGCCAAATTAATATATCATGTATGTGATTATAGATACATATGGGAAAAAAAAAACAGATACACTGCCCCTCTGAAAGGAGCTTATGTGAGAGGTAAAGGCTGGTAGGAAAAAAACAGATGCTCTGATAAAGTAATTTCAAGGACACTTAGCACCCCATAAAAGATGCATAACCCAACCTAGGTCACGAAGGGTTCCCCCAAATGAGAATAACTATGCTGAATACCGGCAAGGTTGTAGCACGGTCTGACGGACAGGGACGCAGGGGTCGAGTAGCAATGGGCTACTCAGCAAAGCCGCGGTGTTGGGTTTGAAGTGAACACCAAAGGTGAGCCTGGAGAGGGACCAAGAGGAACCCCAGGATCATAAGCTCTTGTAAGACAGGTGGGGGTGTCTCAGCTCCCTCCAGGGCTTGTCACCTGGGGAGGCGGTGTGCTGGTGCTCAAGAACTAAGGGGAGCGCTCGGGGGAGCACACCTCCATCTGGTTCATCCCGCAGAATCCCAATTCCACAAGCACCACAAGCTGGGAGAATTGCAGAATAGCCTGGAAGCCACTGATGACCCCTCGGAGGCAGCATCACCAGTTGGAACTCTGCCCTCTCGGTCTGGCCTGCGACACTGGCTGTCCTCATGCCAGCCTCATTTCTTTCTTTTTTTTTTTTTTTGTCTCATCCAACCAGGTGCCCAGATGCCCTCTGCAAGGGTCAAGGAGATTCAGGTAAGGTCAGCAGCGCAGGCTCCTTGCACCTTCTCTACCTTTCACTGAGTAGGGCCAGTGACTCGTAAGAACCCTGGTGCAGAACACTTCATCTTCTAAAGCCTTCCTGAAGTTTTACAAGAGGAGCAGCCACTCCTCTGGTGGGCAGCCCAGGTCCTTGAAGTCAAGCAGGTGGCTTTCCCATGATGCCATGGGGCAGGTGAAGCACCCAGTAAAGCCAGGAGAGGCGGCTTCCTGCCAGCGAAGCAGCGGCCGGCGCATGCCCTGCAGCTCAGTAGCTGTCACATACATCTTATGCTTGGTCTTTCCTGAGTTGCAACCGGCAACCCAGAAGAGAGGTGGTGCTCTGTGCCAGGTTCAGTCTCATGCAGCCACAGGCAGCCTGGGACGTGGCCCCTCGGGGGAAATGAGAGGCAGCCACACCAGCACTGTACTGGCTCCTAGGGCACCATGACTAAGCGCCACAGACTGCTGCTGGTCCAAGGTCACAGTTTGGAAGCAGAGTTGGAATTCAAATCCAACAAGTCTCAGGATTTGGAACTCCACATCATGCTCTGGGAATATAATATTCTAAGGGTGTGTGTGTGTGTGTGTGTGTGTGTGTGTGTGCTGGGGATTAAAACTAAGGGCATTCTACCTCCAAGCTACACCTCAGGCTCTTTATTTTTCATTTTGAAGTAGGGTCTCGTTAAGTTGCTGAGGCTGGCCTCAGACCTGTGGTCTTCCTGTCTTAGCCTCCCAAGTACTAGGATTACAGGAGTACTCTGCCACACCTGGTTGATTCTAGGTACTAATGATTAAACCTCAGTTACAGCGTGGGTATTAGGCAGATGAAAATTACCTTGGGGAGGAAATATGAAATTTTTTCTATTACTTCAACCTTGCAAGTCCTTCTTCAGTAGCAGAACCTTGGAAATTCTCCTCCCACTGAGCAGAAGAGAACCAGGATTACTCGGACTGCTTCACACTCTCTGCCTAGGTCTCACCTTGTTCCAGTAAATGGATTTGTCTCTCTATTTCAGAAAATTCTAGCTTCCTAAACTGTGCTTTGTTCCAATGAGAGAAAAAAAAAAAAAAACCCCACATGGTATGAAAACAAAACATGAACTTGAACTTGAAGAAGCGTTATCAAGGCCTTTAGTTCAGTCTGGTAAACTAAGGAGCAGGATAGCTCACTTCAAAGACTGGGCAGTATTTTTCTTGGGACCTGGATTAGGAAAGAATGGGGTTGGGGTGAGGCGGGGTGGGGGGCTCTGGACTCACTTACAAGGGTTGGCTTGATAGGAAGGCTGGGGGCCGGTGGGTATCTGTTATGTAATGCACACCCCGACCAGTTGTAAAGTCATTCAGACAATGGTCAAACTTGGGAAGTTCCCAACTCATGAATATTGCAGATAGCCTATTTTCTTCACCTCCAGTTGAAGCTGATACTTTTGAATAGGCCGCAGAGGTGTCTGAGACTTTATCGGAGCCAGAGCCCCTGAGCTGAAAGGATCCGTGAATGGATGAGGGAGTCATTCAAAAAATGCTTTCATTTGGTTTCAGAAACGCTTTCTTTGTTTTGATGTGCTCAGAACATCATCTATTTGAAGTCTGGCTCCACTAGAGTTTTTATCTCCAAAGCAAGGGAAAAAATGGTAATTTTAAATAAATAAGCCACCACCACAAAAATGCATTAAAAAAAAAAGAAAATAACTGTTTCCAAGAGATTTGTGCATTTCAACGTGGGTAATGCTTATATAAAAGCCCGAACGTGTGAATCTAAGCTATAGTCCGTCTTTCTCTTTGTTCTTTAGGAAAATATTCACCTCTATCCCACCAAATTAACATATATTATCACAAATGTGTCATTCTCAAATTTCCTGAGTGCGGCTTATCACTCACCATCCTTTCTTTGGCTCATGACTGTATTTCTGAAAACAAAACAACATTATTCACACCAATAAGTGTAACAGGTACAATGGGAGAAAGCACTGGAAGGCACTTCTTTGTTCTTATCAGGGTAACCTCTGGCTCCGAGCCCTTCCTTTCTTCATCTCTCTGGAGCCTGTCTCTGAGAAGGAACTGTGGAACCCTATGTTCAATCCGTGTACCCCACACCGTTTGTCCTCTGCACATTCTTTGTATACTGGGAGAATTCAGCATCCCAGGCCCCATCTAACTCCGGGCTTTCTCCTGCGGTTGACAACAGTATATCTTGTTGAAAGAGAAACACTCAATTCCTCTCCCTATCTTAATTCATAGGTGGCGTCAATGGTTAGGGAAAAAGCCTAAGTAGATGGTTTCCTGATACTTAAAAAAAAAAAAGTAAAAAGAAATAATAAACTGCTTAAAATTCCATTTGAAGCCAGAGCCCCTTTGGAGAGTTTGGCTGGACCCAAATGAATAGTCGCTTGGAAGATGGGAGATACTTGTATTCGCATGCATTCCCACACCTGGGGCGAACCTGTGCGATGAACACCTGGAGATGTACAAATTAGAGGTGTCAACAAGGATGAGTGGGGAATCTTAGTCCCCTCTAAATTCTAATTCAGGCCAGAACAACAGAGTTCCCGAAAGATCCCTTTATGTCCACATTTAGAACTCAGAACCAACATAGTAGAGAGAGAGAGATTTCAGAATTTTGTTAAATGCCAAGAAGATACTAAAAGTGCTACTTTTAGACTCACCATTTAAACCGACTGACCACTAAAAATACCTTCTGATTTAAATGCAAACTGAGTTGTCTACTAGGACCTTAGAAATGATGGAAGACCAAGTTACTGTCTTTTAACTCATTAAGAGAGGCTTCTTTGTGTTACTTGAGCAGCAGATACCATTTACATAGAATGCTAAATGCTTCTGGATTACGATAATGACATGAATTGCTTGAGTACTGTCATTTTTGCAATATAAAAATTTAGGTAAAAAACCACTTACTCATCTTTGCTTGTGATTTATGTTTTGTTTTTTACAAACTTTTCAGTAGTTCATTTTTCAAATTAAGCCCTAGAGACTTATTAAGCCTAAAAGTACATTTTTAACCATGACCAGTATAGACACACTGGTGACCAGAATTCCATTTTACAACAAATACCAGACACCTAAGCTTTGTTCTGAATGACCAAATTAGAAACGGACTTGGGTGTGCACTGGATTTTTACTTTTGTTTTTGTTGTGACAAACCTGACCTCTTGCCCAGCATCGTGGCAAGATGTGCGGGGCACTCGCCATTTTCTTTGATATTCACTTCTTTCTCAGAGGAAGCAAGACATCATTACCCATTTGGGATAGAATGCTCTGGGTTCATTTCTACCTTTGCCACAATGGCCTATATGTCATCTAGGATGAACAGAAGTCATGTGCAAACTCCTTAAAAAGAAGGCAGGTGAATCCTCTCTCTTCTGCCCAGTCAGCACAGATCGGTATTTATTACTCTTGCTCAAAATTACAAAGTTGGTTCATGCCTGGATGCTTGTTAAGCCTTTGGGGACTTGAGAACTCTAAACCCTACTGGACATTGACAGACAAGATGTCTGCAAAATTACTCTGAAAACATTAAATCTTCGTGGCTTGGAGATTAAGAGTCTTTCCCTCAGTGTTGGTATTTTCTAGTGTAGGTTGTTAAAAATTGACTTGCCTACACTCTCCACCTAAGCCATTAAGGAGACTGACATGAGGATGTATTACTGGTGTTAAAAGGCCATAGGGACTGTACCCATATGAGGGAGCCAGGCGCAGTGGTGCACACCAGTACTTGGGAGACTGAGACAAGAGGATCACAGGTTCAAGGTCAGCCTCAGCAACTTAGCAAGACCCTGCTTCAAATATTTTTTAAATGAATAAATTAAAGTGCTGGGGGTGTAGCGTGGAGGTCGAATGCCCTTGGCTTCAATCCCCGGTACCCAAAAAAGAAAACAAGAAAAAGAGGAGATGCAGGAGAGAAAGAAAGACGAAGAGAAAGATTGTACCCATATCAGGGGTAAGCATGGAGCCTCTTTTGAAAGACTTTTGGTGTAAGCCTTCCACTAAATAAGGCTTTGGGGAAAACAAAAAGAAGGAGTGGGGGGAGAAAAAGAAAAAAAAGCAACCTACTCGGATTAAGCTTACAAAGAGACTACAGTACTCTACATTATCTTAAGAAAAACAAAAGCCCCAAAGCACAGCCACCGCCTCTCCATCAAGTAGACAGACATTAAAGTACATTAGCACTATCATTTGTATGTCTATAAATATCAATAAAGTATGCGATTTGGCTTCACTTCCACACAAAGAAGGGGGACTATCCTTTTCAGGAAATTTCACAGAGATACTCACCAACAAAAGTTCAGTAATCCAATCTTTGGAAAGCTCAATCGTGCTAAGTTCAAAATTGCAGGTTTTCAACTAATGTACCTGATAAGTGGCGATGGCAGAACTAAAGCGACCCATTATTGGGTAAGCCGATATTGCCAGCCCCAGTTATCTGTAACGGAGAAGAGTCTCCCCAGAACAGCAGCGATGGCTTCACATCTACATTCATCTCTGAAGTCAAAAAAGAGGCATTCTTCACAGGCTTTATCTGCTTCCAAATGTCTGCCTCCGCCAGGAATGGTTTCGCGCTCCCGAAGTGACTATGCAAATGACTCCAACATCTTTGTGTGATAGGTGCTATTGCGTTCGGGTGCATGGGGTCCTGTTCTGTGAACTGTCACAGCTGTCTGGCTTCCATATCTAACAAGACTTAGACCCTGAGCCAAATGAGCCTCCACTTGTGTTGCTTCTAGACACTGGAGGAGCTGAAGGCTGAACTGGTGTGTGAGTGTGTGTGTGTGTGTGTGAGTGTGTGTGTGTGTGTGTATGTGTAAGGGGAAGTTGGTCAAAACATCTATCTTTTTTTCTCCTGAGTCAGCAGGCCCTATTTACAGAGCTGAAATAAGCAGGGTCCACAGACCATTCGTTATTCAGGAACATGCTAAGCAATAGCACAAGAAAAGCAAAACTTATTCAAGGTAATGTGTCTGGCCCACCTCCCTCTTCCAGCAACGTGAATAGCAACTCTGGAAATCTATTTTTATGATGGACAGTGTTACATGTTCTAATTTGAGGTGAAATAATTTCCCTTTTTAAATCATATATATGTGTGTGTGTGTGTGTGTATATATATATATATATGATTATGTGTGTGTGTGTGTGTGTGTGTGTGTGTGTGTGTGTACTAGGGATTGGATCCAGTGGCATTCTACCTCTGAGCTACACTCCCAGATCTTTTTATTTTTATTTAAAACAGGAGCTGCGCGTGGTGGCTGGTGCTTGTAATCCCAGCATTTGGGAGGCTGAGACTAGAGGATCTGGGTTCGCAGCCAGCCTCAGCTACCTAATGAGGCACTCCACAACTTAGTGAGACTCTGTTTCAAAATAAAGAATAAAAAAATAGGACTGGGGGTATAGCTCGGAGGTAGAATGCCCCTGAATTCAATCCCCAGTACTGCAAATAAATAAATACATACATACATAAATAAATAAATAGAACAGGGTCTCCCAGCCAGGCGTGATGCTGCATGCCTGTAATTCCATTACCTGGGAGGCTGAGGCAGGAGGATTCCAGGTTCAAGGACAGCCTTAGCAAATAGTTCGACTCTCATCAACCTAGCAAGACCCTGTTTCAAAAATAAAAATTTAAAAATAGCACTTGGGGTATAGCTCGGAGGTAGAATGCCCCTGGGTTCAATCCCCAGAAACACACACACACACACACACACACACACACACACCAAAACAAACAAACAAAAAAATAAAATAGGATCTTCCTAAGTTGCTGAGGCTGACCTTGAGCCTGCAAAAGTACTAGGTTTACAAGTGTGTGCCACCATGCCCAGCTCTTCAATTCTGTTTTTTAAATTGATATCTAAGTCTTCTTAAATTGGTATCTTAAGATCATCTCAGTGGAATCCAGCGACAAGATGGAACGTGGATAATAGAATGGGGAGACCACTTCTGTTCTCTACAATCTTGATTGGCTCTTGCCAAAAAAACATATTTCCACAAATGAGTGTACTGATATACGTGGATTTGCATATTGTACCTTACAAGTCCAACAGAACTAAGCTGATAAGTATGGTCACAAATGTATCTACCAGGCAAGAGCGCCATGTCCCCACAGAAAGAGTGTCAGCAGCCTGCTGAGTTAAACATGGGTTTTCTTTTGCTGACCTCCCCACCTGGGAGAGTTCCCAAAAGAAGTCATAGGATGGAAGAGAAAAGTAGAGTAAGTAAGGAGAGTGCCTCAAACACGGGCCCTCTAATATTTTTTATGAGCCACTTATGGTCTGACAATTTCTTGAATCCATAAACTGTGTCTACAGGAATACTCCAAGATTCAGCAAGTGCTTCTATTTTAAAATGACTATCCAGAGAAGGAATGTGGTTTCCTATTCAAGCTTTGGCCAGCTCTGGAATGGAAAGAAGTAAATAACCATCTCCATTGACTCAGAATAGTTTAAGAAAGTTTGATCATTCCATATTGTTCAAAGTTATCCATATCAAATATGGATTATCAATTTTTAAAATAAACTCCATCGAAGTCTAAAGCCATTCCAAATAAAATTGACCTAAATTCAGGAATTTGCAGCCCTGCCAAGTTAACGCTGAGTCTGTTGGTTAGCCTCCCATAATCCTGTAGTTGTACAACACGTATGTGATTGAGCTGACTGCATGTTGAATTTATTAGGATACACCTGGAGGAGTTGGCTTTTTAAACAAGTCTGATATTTCAGCTTAGTATAATCAACTTCCTTGCCAATAAAAGTAGAACACAGAATGTAAAAATAAATATCAGCTTAGGTCCTGGAGATGTGATCTTGTGGAGGTAGCCTGGGTCCGATTCAGAGCAGAAGTTCTCTTGCTCTTGCAATATGATGGAGGCCTGTTGAAATGATTGTGGGCTCTACCTCTGGGGGTTCTGATTTAGACAGTGTCTTGGGATTTGCACTCTTAACCGCTTTCCAGGTGACACTAATGTTACTGGTCTGGGTAGCACATTTTGAGCACCACTGCTTGAGAGTCTAGTGAAAACAGGTTGTTTGTTTGTTTGGGTGGTTCGTTGGCATCTCAGTTAACTTGACTAGGTTGATATAAACTCATAAAATTCTGCCCATAAACATCTCCTTCGTGCCCTTAAAAATAGAGGTTGGCCCGAGCAGAATAATCAAAGAGTTGAGAGGTTTTTATTTCACTTTGTACCACTTCGATATGGAGTCATAAAATGTTTACCCTATGATCATAAAGAGCATTCTAACATGTCCACACAGCAGCTAAGCCAGATGCACTTGGGTCTGCGTACAGCTGTCCTTTCCAGCTATATGTCCTTGGGAAAATTATTTAGTAGCTCTAAACCTCCATTGTCAGATCTATTCAATGGAGCTCATGACACAAACACCAATAGACAGTTGTGAGGATTATAAATAGAAAGTCCCTATATAATGTACCTAGAATAGTTGGCGCATGATATTATTGACTTGTTTCAAAAGATTCAATCCAGTCAAATTCTAAGGACTGTGGAGAACTGTAGGTAACTCAGCAGAAGCCATGAGGTTTTTCTATAAAGATGCGACTCCTCAATGTACTTCTACAACATTCCATAAAACATGGATTCACTAGAATATGAGGACTGACTCAACTTTCTGATTAGCAAAGGTTTTCACACACTCTTGCCCTTAAACGCCGTCTCTTAGGAAGTCGTATGTGTCTTCAAGTTAGCTCCCATTGCTGAGATAGTCCCATCTGCTGCAGCATTATTGTTTGCATCCAGTTGTCCTTGCTGTCAAAGAAAATAATGGGGCCTGTGACTGTAGAACACAGCGTGGATCATTCCCATTATGAGTTTGCTTTCTCATGGCACCTTCCCCACCACAAACACACACAAAATCCCCAGCACAGAAAAGAAAAAAAAAAATTCTAGTTTGTGACTTTGTTAATAAAGGGTTAGTAAATTGACAATGTAGGGAGATTTGGGGGGTGCTGGAGGAGTGTAAGAGGTACAGTCCAGCCAGGATGTGTGGGCCATTCCAGCAACAGATGGTTGTGGAGCATGCAGGAAGTGGCGTTTGGGTATACCTTTCCCTCCAAATTCATTAACTTACTGTGCTCAAAGACTGGTACTCTCAGATACACTTCTCCATGCTGAAGTTCAGGTACCACTGGTCTCTGTTATATATGATCCAAAAGTCAAGGCTTGAAGCCCTTGTTCCCTCTCTGCATCTTGGAGTTTGTCAAATGATGAAGCTTGCCTTTAAAGAGAGGAGAGCTAGAGCTAGAGCCAGAGAGATTCTCAACAGCCACTTTAGTGGTGGTTTGGGCTAGATAACACTGTTTCTGTGTTTTGGGGCAGTCCTGGGCATGGAAGGAGGTTTAGCAGTTACCCTGGCCTCTATCCAAAGATGCAAGTAACACCCCCTCCCCAAGTCCAGACAATAAAAAATGTCTCCAGACATTGTCAAATGTCCCTTGAGAGGCAAAATCGACCTCACCTCCCTCAGTGGCAAACCACTGCCCTGAGAGGCCAGTCCTGGATTCAAATTCCAACAGGACATTTCTCCCTGCTGTTCCCTCCAATGTTAATAGGTGTGTGGAAATGACCAATGATTCCCCTGAGAGCCCAGACCTTTCTCTCTTCGCATTAATTCTTTTTATTAAGCAAGTAAAACAGAGAGATTTTTTTTCATCCCTACAGAATCTGATAGAATAGACAATTTATGTCAGATATAAACATAATCATGGAGGGGATTTTACAGCTAGCCACTGAGACTACACACACACACACACACACACACACACACACACACACACACACCTTCAATATTTTTTAATATAGACGTATAAAGGATTCCCATTTCTACCAAAGATAGTCTAGGCAAACCCCATCTAACTAGATGTTCAGAGAACAACTCTGTTGGTTCCTTGATTAACTGGACATCCACAAGAAAACCTTACCAAAAACCTTTTCATAAAATGATTTTTGTCCCGAGAATAATTTAAAAAATTGTGCATGGGTTGAACATTTAAAGTGAGTCAGGGTCTCAATTGTGATTATAAATGTTCATTATAACTTCATAATATAAGGAATTGAGCTGGCTGTAAATACCTTTAAAAACTCGTGTGTGTGTGTGTGTGTGTGTGTGTGTGTGTGTACATGTTTTAAAACAAAAGTCTTAATATGGCTTTTTATGATTTTCATTTTATTCTTCTAAGTATAATACAAAAAAAATTGAAGAAATATGTATCCATGCAGGATGCAGGTAGCATGTAGTATATCAAAGAAGCATGAAAAGGGCTGCTACCCTCGAGGACTTGCACAATCTATGTGAGCAGATAATGCTGATACCTGTGAAATAACCAGAATATTACTAGCAAACAGAGAATACAACTCAGTGTCTGATGCAGAGAACAAGGCTTTCAGAGAACAGGGTTTGTGAGGCTGGACTCCTAAGAGACAGGCTTCATGAAGGGCATTAAGTTAAACCCATGTACACTGCTGCACTGGCTAATGCTTCCTCCACAGAAGGCCTGTGCTCAGGGGCAGAGGACCAGGGCAGCTGGACTGAGTTCAATTAATTTATGATCATGACGAAGGGGTATTTACAAACAAGTAAATACTACAGAATAGTAAGGGTATTAAAATATGCCCTGTTATAGTCTGTTATCATGTCCTTGTAATGGTAAAATCTGAAAGGAATACCTTAAGATACTGGTATACTTCAGAAATAACCTGGAGTTTGAGTGATTTCGGTCATACCTTTGCTGAAGGCTGGTGTGGAGTGCCAAAGGAACGTGACATTTCCTGCCCCTTTGGAGGTTATTATCCATTCAGGCTGGTGGTAGGATCTGGGTTCATTCTAGATTAATTGAACAGCAACCTAGTAACTACTGTGTACCTAGCACACAATGATCACACCTGCTATTCCTGGAAATAAAGAAGCAAACCCAATAGACAGGCCTCCATTCTCATGGATCTTCCTTGCGAAGTATAGGCAAACTGATAATCAAATAGTGAGCAATCAGAAGGTAATTCCAGAGAGTATTGATCCAATGGGAAAACCTGAGCAGTATAATATGCTGGGGCAGGTGTCTGCGATTGAAGCTTACAGCCAAATTTCACCCGCTCCCTGCTTTTTCATGGCTTGTGAGCTAAGATTGGTTTTTACATTTGAATTCCAATCCAGCAGAATGTTGTGCTCCCAAAGAAGAATTCCTTTCTTCTCGTTAGTAGACCTGCATTATAAAAATTGGGTTCAACTGTTCTGTTTTGAATTTCACCAAAGAAACTGCGCACCTTTGCCCCCTGTGTTGCCGTACACGTCCTCGATGGTATTGTATGTGTTGCCCCTTGGCCTGCTCTGTGCCCTCAGCCACACTGGAGAGGAGGGAAAGCCCCTCTGAGCAGGTGACCTTGAAGCTGAGACCTGACTGGCCCCCAAGGAATCATGGGTGCTCACCTTCTTCTGCCGGGGCTGTGTGACTGACCAGTCTCCCTTTCCATGCTTGTAAAATGTCTAAACCAAACCACACCGTCTTCCTTCCCTAGCCCGGTAGAGTGACCACACATGTGGTTCTGTTTCTCTGCCGACTTAACGTGCTGTATTCTTCATCATTACTAGTCTTTCATCACCCATCTACCGCACCTCCAGGGCAAGGGGCAAAAATGGACCAACAGAAGAGACATTTGCACCCTCCTTACCATTTGGGCAAGACTTACAAAAGTCCCATAAATCTGCATTCCATGATTAACCTCCAATACTCAGACAAGACTCTCAGGAAGTGTGTGGAAGTTTACCGGTACACAAGGCCCAATATCTTAGAATTGTCAAAACACCACTGAAAAAAAGAGCCCACCCCCGCTCTGAATTACTGTGGTCTTTCGAAATCTATACAAAGCAATATGCAAGGAGACAAAGCCATTTTAGCAAGCAGACAGATATTCCAAATTACTGGTTCTTAACAAGCATGGTAATACATCAGTCAAAAGCAATAAATTTAAACTTAATGAAATCTCAATTTGCCTACAGTGCATTTCACTTTGACATTTTCTGTATTGCCACGGTGCTTTGATAAAGTTTTTTAAAATGCAAAGAAAGTGTCTGTGAGGCTAAAGACCAGACTTGGTACCATTGTGGCCAAGGCGACATTACAGTACTTAAGTTCCATCACTCCATGCCCCGTGGCAGGCAGAGCCCGGCGCTAACACAGGTGCCGTTTTCATTATCATCGTATGATTATGCATTTTACTGCATTTAACTGATAATACAACTACCAGCTCACCTTAAAAGAATTAGCTTGGAGGTTTCATTGCTTTCCAAATGGAATTCATTTGACAAACAAATGACAATTAGCCCAGTCTCCCTGTTCAGCGTCAGGATGTTTTTTGATTGAACCTAGACCAATTTACAATTTTTAAATGAGTTTAGACATTTACATTTAAAATGTCTAGAGGAAATTAGCCCTGGGACATCCGACAGCCAAAATGCTTTTTGAAGTTGATTATTATTTGATCTAGTACCCTCTACCTGTACATTTTGTTCCGACTTCAAAGTTGGGGAATGTAAATGCCACCTCACCTCAAAGCACAGGGAGAAACTTAAAAGCGGTTTTGCTCATTATGTTATGCAAAGGAGTCCATATTTTAATATTCGTTTAATATGGTTAGTTAGCTTTAATGACACCAGTGTGACAGTGTCATAGTTTTGGAATCTGAAAGCGCTGATTGAAGTTTCTGGCCGCTGCCTCTATTTTTCTGCACTGAAAAGAATTGTGCCCTTTGAAGGACAGTCCGGCTCCCGGCTGCATCCATTCTGGTGAGGGTTAAACATGACAACTTCCAGAGGAAGAGTTCACCCGCCCTGGGAGGAAAGCAGACATCAGGGTGTCAGGGGCGCCAGGAGACCCCTGCTCGTCAGATCTCAGTTAGGTGGATGTCGTAAGAGCGGTCCCTTTTACCCATGAGTGCTGAAGAAACTTCTGGTAATTGCATTATAAATATGCAGTGCTGATAACCCAGCGGGGGAAACTAGTACTGTTCTGAAATGAAGCCCATGGATTTCCAGCCAAAAGCATATCTTACTTATATGTTATTATAAGCATTGCCATGTTATTGTCGAAGTTAAAAAATATTAGCCTTTTGACCAGGTCATGTGACTCAGCCAGAGAAATAAAAGACAGAAGTGGGAAAGGCCATAAAATATACCGCTGCTTCGTCACTCTGTTCCAAAGGCCTGGTGATCAGTATTATCCACAACACATCCCAAGGAATGCTCTAGAAGAAAGAGCAGGTGACGCAGGGCTGAGGACCTGCCAGTCCCTATCTGTACAGCCTTATCACAGCTTCAGGGATTAGCCTTGAGAACTCACCAGAATATTTTGAATTTCTAGTTTGGTCTCTTACTATAGGACACACTCCTCATGTTTTCAAAATAACCGGGATTTCAAAAGAGTTCCCGAATGATAACACCACATCACCCCAGCACAGAATGGAAGGCTGTGAAGACAGCTTCGAGGGAGCACAGTAGATGCTGAATCCAGTAGTCCTGCCTCTCCCTCAGTCGTCACAAGGGCACCAGGAGACGAGGACGTCAGGAAAGTGACAAGTGTAAAAGGCACATCAGTGTAAAAACCGACATTGCACATTGGGCCACAAATGTAAGAATGTACAAATGTAAAAATGGACATTTAGCAGGGCGTGGTGGCGCACGCTTGTAATCCCAGCATTCAGGAGGCTGAGACGGGAGGATCCGGGTTCAAGGCCAGCCTCAGCTACCTAGTGAGGAACTCCGAAACTTAGAGAGACTCGGTTTCAAAATAAAGAATAAAAAATAGGGCTGGGGGTGTAGCTTGGAGGTAGAATGCCCCTGAGTTCAATCCCCAGCACCACAAAAAAAAATAGACATTTGTACACGGGCGTGGTGGTGCACATCTGTAATCACTGTACTTGGGAGGCTGAGACAGGAGTATCACAGATTTGAGGCCAACCTCAGCAACTTAGTGAAACCCTATTTCAAAACAAAACAAAAATAAGAAAAAGGGCTGAGGGTGTAGCTCAGAGGCAGAATGCTTCCGGATTCAATCTCCAGGATCGGAAAAAAAGAAAAACCTAAAATGTATATTCATACATTTGGTCACAAATGTAAAAATGTCATAAAAGGGCACAATACTGGGTCCCTAGCTTGCTCTTACCACCAGGGATTGTGAGAATGATAATAAAATAAAAACTTTTTTTAAACTTTTTACCTAGGATAACTCCAGTTTATTACTGAAAAGATTAGGCTTCCTCTAGGTCCCTCCACATCTAAACTATGATTTCTGAACAGCTCCCTTCCTTCCTCCTCTCCCCACCCCCTCCCCCTCGCTTTCTTTAATGAAAATCAAGGTCCCTGCCAAAGTGTCCTTGGAGTAAACTCTGTTTTGATTCCAAATTTAACACTCAAGCACCAAATTTTCTCACACACACACTGTCCAAACTATGCTAGAGATGTGCCAAGTCCTTCTATCAAGGGCTTTTCATTCTCGATTTTTCTTCCGGTACCAAGAGGAATTTTTATTCTTGTACTAATGGCCTGGCAACAACAGTCCTACACGGCATCCTCAGCCAGTGGCTTTGAAGTCCCCAGAGTTGCTGGAGAGCCCAGGCAGAACACTTGGAAACGCGGAGATTTTTGTTACCTCGTCTGCCCTCTGCTGGACAGACCAAGAGCTCCTCTCAAGGCAGCCCAGACAGCCCCAGCTTCCTCTGAACACTTCCCTAAGCCATAGGGAAGACTTTTGTTGTTTTAAGAAATTTGGGGAGACTGAGACAGGAGGATTGCAGGTTCACAGCCAGCCTCAGCAACTTAGCGAGACCCTCTGCAACTTAGTAAGACCCTGTTTCAAAATAAAACTGGGGGCGTAGCTCAGAGATAGAATGCCTCTGGGTTCAAACCCCAGTACCAGCAATTAAAGAGAGAGAGAGAGACAGACAGACAAACAGAGAGAGACAGAGAGAGAGAAAGAGAATTTTTTCCTGCCAGAGCTTCTTAGAAAAGCACTTTTAAAAATCTGTATATACTTGTCCACTAGTTTATCTTGCCTACTCCATTTTTAGCATAGTTACATTTTTTTCTTAAATATGGAGATTAATTTGTCAGAGGTAGAACTATGAAGAGTTCTACCATCTTGCTACATGGGACTCTGCCCTGGTGCCAATAATCTGGGGACAAGGGAAAATAAAACTAAACAGACTGGTCTTACAATATTCTCGTAGCACTAAGACGCAGAATATCATGAAACCAAATACCTGGGTGTGAATCCTCCTCTGACATTTATTAACTGTGGTATTGGACAAGTTAAATAACATCTCCAAGTTTGTGTGTCATCCTCTGTAGTAAGTTATGTCATTCACCTTCTAAGGTTGTAAGGAGTTAGCCCATCTATACATATAACTTAGATTAGTGCTTAGCACATAGGAGATACCAAGTGTTGGGTAGTATCATATGAATGGCAATATATAAGAATCCTAAGTTAAAAGTTTATGGTGGATTAAAAAGGAATACACATTTCCCAGGTCTTTGTTTTAAGGATTTTTAGCATTTACTCAAAGGGGATGACTGTTACAGCTTCTCAAGTGAGAATAGAAACACCTCCAAAGGGAAAAACAATAGAACTTTTAGCAAAACCTTACTGGAGGAGAATCTTCTTTACCTCTTCTGGCAGCAAAGTTTTACAATATGCAATCAACAATACTCTTTAAATTACGATTCTTGAGAAAAAATGCTAGCCTTGAAGGAACTGTTGATCTCTTCTTTGTAGGACTTTATAAAGGAAGGTTAATATTTGAAAGCCTTTTATGTGTTAAGCAAACATTAAGGTGTGGACCATCTATCTGTTCATTTATTCAACAAATACTTAATGTATGCTTCCTATCATGTGCCTATAGAACCCAGGTTACATAGAGAGGATACAGATATAAATAAGACAGACACGCCGGGCGTGGTGGCGCACGCTTGTAATCCCAGCATTTGGGAGGCTTAGACCGGAAGATCTGGATTCAAGGCCAGCCTCAGCTACTTAGTGAGGCACTCCTCAATTTAGTGAGACCCTGTTTCAAAATAAAGAACAAAAAATAGGACTGGGAGTGTAGCTCGGAGGTAGAATGCCCCTGAGTTCAATCCCCAGTACCACACACACACACACACACACACACACACACACACACACACACAAAGACAGCCACAGTCCCTACAAAGTGGAGCTTTTAGACCAATCAGAAATAAACACACACAAAACAAATAGTCCAATCAGTAAATGAGCAAATGAGCTAAACAGATATTTCTCAAAAGAAATACAAATGGCCAACAAGTATTAAAAAAAAAAAAGTTCAACATCTTTAGTGATTGGGGAAATGCAAATAAAAAACTATACTGAGGTTCCATCCCATTCCAGTTATGATAACAATCATCAAGAATGCAAAAATAATAAATGCTGGCGAGGATGTGGGAGAAAAGGAACACTTTTATACTGTTGGTGGGATTGCAAATTAATACAGCCACTCTGGAAATCAGTATGGAGGTTCTTCAAGAGATTAGGAATGGAACCACCATATGACCCAGCTATACCACGCCTCTGTATTTATTCAGAAGTCAGGATACTACAGCGATGTGCGCATACCCGTGATCATAGTAGTACAACTCAACAATAGTCAAGTTATGGAAACAACCTAGACGTCCATCGATGCATGAATACAAAGGTGGCATATATACACTGTGGAGTTTTACTAAGCCATAAAGAAGAATGAAATTATGTTATTTGCAGAAAAAATAGACGGAACTGTAGAGCACCATGATAAGTGAGATCGGCCACACTCAGAGAGTTTAGGGTCTTATGTTTTCTCTCCTGTGTGGAAGCTAGAGAGAAAATCAGGCAAGGGGAACCTCATGAAAACAAGAGGGAGATGAGTGGTGTAGAGAAAAAGGGTTAAAGGAGGGAGGGGGAAGGGAAGGGGAGAATAGGGGAGGAGGAAATAGGCCAAATTATGCTACGTGTAAATACAAATATACACATCGAAGCCTGCTACTATATCAAATAATTTACCAAGGAAAATATTTCTGTGGTCCTAGGGATTGAACCCAAGGGCATTCTATCCATGAGCTACACCCCCAGCCCAGTTTCATCTTTTATTTTGAAACAGGGTCTCACTAAGGTAATAGGAGTCTCACTAAGTTGCTGAGGCTGGCCTCGAACCTGCAATCCTCCTGCCTCAACCTCAAGTACTGGAATTATAGGTGTGTGCTACCATACCAGGCATGAAAATATTTTTTAAAAAAATACTGAGAGTAAACACATCATTGAAGGTTAAGAATAGATTGAAAGGGAAAGAGCCATGAAATATTAAAGCTTACCTGGAGATCTCACTTTCTAAGTTCACCAGAGATTCCTTCATATGCAGAGACCACTGTGCTGGAGAATGTCATACTGTTCTAACAGAATGATAAAAGAGCTATAGAGCCCTCATTATCCAGGGTGGGAGACACTTTTTATTTAGAAAAACTGACAATTGGAAAGGACATATTTGCTCATGAACAATAACATGGGATTTGCAGCATCAGTTCAGCAATACACCAGAGCAAAGTATGGCATCCTTATGTTCAAGGTTTCATTTATAAGAATAGAATTGCATTTTCAGTGCCCCATAAAACTCCACGACACGGTGGTGTGGAATATTCTTGAAGGGTCCTCAGAATTAAAGTAGGCATGTGCAGGTGCTAACTCAAACACTCTTAAGGGTTGCTGAAGAGTGACTGGGGATATTGCAGATTTTCCAGAAGATATTTTTTTCTCTGCTAAGAAGTGGAATATCTGTAAGTATAAGATACAGATAAACACACCATACCCTGTATACAATGAATCCTCCCTCTTATCAAATTTTCCAAATAGCTGAAGTGATACAGGGGAAATAATTGCCTAGGGTTCATCAGGCCAAGACAAATCATACCTGTATAAAACTTCAAGTTAAATCATTAGCATCTGTGGTATATTGAGTTATGTTTTTCTTTAATGAATTTCCATGAAAGGAAACAGAATGAGGTTAACATTTTGGGGTCACAGAACAAGTTCATGATATTGGCCTGTTTTTTCATCAGTGTGTGTGAAGCCCCTATTTTTAGTAACCTGTATTCCACTCTTGCTGTTTTTTCTCACTTCTTTAGTCTCCTCTCTCAAGAGCTAATCATTGTCAGGTCAAAGCTGAAACACACAGTCAAGTAAAAATGAGATCCACAAGAGAATATTATTGCTCAAGTATCTAAATCATTGGATTTAATGATCCAGATGATTTCCCAGTACTCCACATATATCTATACATATTTACACAGGTGTAGATATATATAGAACCACAGACAAACAGCTAAATGAAAAAAAAATGGTTGACCTGCTAATTGAGGTTGTGGAGACAAGAGGGAGAGGGTTGATTTAAATTCAAAGAAATGTATTTCACAGACTTATTCTTCCAGAAAATTTTCACAGAGCTGAAAAAATCATATAGTTAGGCAGATCTGCTAACCTGCTACTACCACCAAACAAGAACAGGATATGTGGGTTATTTGATTACCTTCATTTAATGTGTAGAAAAATGTAAGTTTTTATTAGGTTAGTATATTGCCCATTTCGGTAAATGTTCAGTTAAATTTACTCAGAAGTTTTAATTAGAATCAAAAGAATATACTTATGTTTGTATAAAAGGTATAATATATACAGAAATATTTGTTGTGTATATATATTTGCATATACACACATATCTGTATCCCCAGATATGCGTTCATGAACACACACACACACACACACACACACACACACACACATCACACACATATTTATTGATAGAAAACAAACTACCCAACTACCAAATGGATCCATGGAAAATGCCTCAAAACCATTATCTTTATGGTGAACACAGTAAAATAAGCAAATTCCACTTAAATAAGAAACGAACGCCTTCCTTCGCCTCCAAAAGTCACAGTTCGAACAATCTTGGGGTCTAAAATCTCACAGGTAAGGCTGATTACTCAGGTAAGTTAACATTTTCAGTAAAATATTAAAGCTCTTTTTAGGCGTATTAATATTTGGATTACATTGAAATACGCCTTAATGATCCATTGTAGTTAGTTTGCCGATTGATCCCTTCCCTGGAAACGGCTAGGTTTCTTCAACCACACGCATAAATTACATTCAGCGATGTTGTAGTAGAGATTAGCAGAGCTACAGCTGGGTCAGACTAATTCTTAAACACAGATAAAGAGCCATTCCATTCACGTGGGAAGATCCAAATGAAAGTGGCCATTCAGGAGCTTCTCAGTGTGGCCACGGTTCCCGCTAACAAGGTAGAATGTAAGTGAGACCCAGGATCTCCCCCTGACAAGCGCTTTTTCATGGGAAATACATGGACGCCTTTTCCCCCTAGACGGAGCTGTTTCTGATCATTGTCTCTTCCGTAGTACAGGAAGAGAAGCTAATCTCTAAAACAAGGAGACTTCACTCTGGATGCCAAAATCTGCAATTACATTGTACAGAGGGGCCTCATGAATAATTCCTGGGGTATGATCTGACATTAATCTGGGTGGTTAATACAGGGCTGGGACATTGCCAGAATACAGCTGACTGATTTCTTTATAACAGGGCGCTTTCAAGGTGAGGATATGGCCTTGTCTCGAAGTTAGACTCTCGATCTCACTGAGCTCTGAGCTATCACCTTTACGTCTTGAGTTTCCTCCTCTGAGCTGGATGCCTCGGTATTGGCAGCGAGGTACCATTTTAGAAAGAAGGCGTTCCAGTTAAGCGAGATAGCTCTAAGAATTTAGCTGTGGCTCAGACTTTGGCTAGTTTGTGCCTGGGGGGAAGGAGAAAGGATACTGGGAATTGAACCCAGGGGCGGTCTACCTCTGAGCTACATGCCTGGCCCTTTTTGTTTTTTATTTTGCTAAGTTATCACATCCTAACCTCAAACCTGTGATCCTCCTGTCTCAGCCTCCCAAGTACTGGAATTGCACGCATGTGCCACCACACTGAGCTATTGGTCAGTGTTAAATGGTTTTGTTGTAAGAAAATCACCTAGTGTGCCCTACCTGTGCATCTGCCACTATTCCTGGCCAGAGTGTGAACTGAGGCACTAGTTTGCTCTCAGAACTGGGCTCTAAAGGTAGAACACCCCTGGACTGGATCCCTAGTACCACAAAAGAATAAAAAGTACTGCTCTCTGAATGGAAGCAGGTCCCGGGTGGATAATTTCCAGTCTCCTTCAGAAGTTGTCAATCTGGATACCTCCTTTTGAAGTAAATCAGAATTACACCAAATGAGTGGTCTTAGTTAGAACCATCCCATTGACTCAAGTGCATATTTATAGAGTTCAAATCTTATGTTTAGCATCGTGCTAAAAATTGTGAGAAATTCTCTTAAGAGCAAAAGAAGTCAAAAATACAGAAACCAACCACTCAACAACATCAACGTGTTTTCTTCCCTGAGGAATCTTCCTATCCAGTTAGAGAAATCTGAGTGGAACAGAAAATAATGTTCAGAGAGAGGCAAAGTCTCAGGACAGAATCATGGGAGGAGACACCTTGCAGAAGTGTAAGTTCCAAAGCTTTGAAGAACGGTAGGAGTTCGGGTTAATGACGAGGACCTATTGTGTTATTTTTATTATTAAAATGAATAGTGACCAAGCAAAAGAATGGACGTGGCATCAGTTCTTCTGCATAATATGTAAAATACTAGCCGGGCGCGGTGGCGCACGCTTGTAATCCCAGCATTCGGGAGGCTGAGACCGGAGGATCCGGGTTCGTGGCCAGCCTCAGCTACCTAGTGAGGCACTCCGCAACTTAGTGAGACCCGGTTTCAAAATTAAGAATAAAAAACAGGGTTGGGGGTATAGCTCAGAGGTAGAATGCCCCTGAGTTCAATCCCCAGTACCGCAAAAAAACAAGACAAAACATAACATGTAAAATACTGAACTACAGATATGATATTAAGTAATGAACAACAGGCACAGCACAGGTACCAACCAACCAGAGCAAGACACAACCTGCCATCACCAACAGTGGGATATCGCCCTGGCTGGTGACTGGGAAATTTGCTTCCTCTGTTTATTCACTTGTCTATGGTCTGTCTCCTTCCTCTAGACTATCAATGTACCTGCAGCAGGTGACATGATGCTGAGTGTGACTGTTTTTCAGTATTTGTTCAGTAGCTACATGTTCATATAACTATACACAATAAGCCCATCATGGTGCTGCATGCCTATAATCCAAGTACTTGGGAGACTGAGACAGGAGGATTTCCGGTTCAAGGCCAGCCTTAGCAATTCAGTGAGTCTCCCAGCAACTTTGCGAGATCCTGCTTCAAAATAAAAAATAAAAAGGGCTGAGGTGTAGCTCAGAGGTAGAATGCCCCTGGGCTCAATCTCCAATACCAAAAAAAAAAAATTATATGTATTGTGTGTGTGCACGTACACACACACACACACACACACACACACACACCACACACACACACACACACACACACACACACACACACACACACACACACTTAGCTAGGCCTGGCCAGAGCCAAAAACTCATCTTAGGGGGTTGAAATCAGATACATATGATGGATAAAACAATGGCTAATTGTCAAGATTAAAAAGTTAAGTGATTTTCTGTGAACCGATAAAAACAGATAAGCAAGGATACAACAGCAGCAGCAGCAACCAGCTCAAGCACTGTCATTATCTCCAAAGCCACTGTCATAACCCCTGTGAACTCTGGCTCTGAGCCGGTCATTAGCACCTGGTGTCGAACATGCGTTACCTCATTCAGCCCTCATAACGACTCCATCAGGTGCATGCTATTATTATCTCCTTTTTACAAATGGCCAACTGAAGCTTCAAGATCTCCGGTAACCTGCTCCAGGTCACCTAATTACTAACCCCTGCCCTCCACGCACACAGACACCTCCACGGGTCAAAATGGTTTTCCTAACACAATTACATAACACTTTAACAAGGAAAGTGGCCCATAATTTCAGCATGATACCACCCGTAATTTCTGCATACTTTCTTTAGGGCTGTTACTGCACTTTATATAGTTGTCCCACAGCTATTAAAAATTTTGCAATGTGCTCTTTTTTCACTTCATGTTATCAAGTAAAACTTTTCTTTATTGTGACATAGTATAATTACAATTTGTAATGGCTGTTGTTTAGTTCCTTTTCTTCCTTGCTTGTTTTTGACGTTACGAATGATGCTTCAGTTAGCCGGTCCCTTCACACACCCTATTTTGCTTTCTAGTTATTTGCTTCTCTTTGATTCCCAAGAGTGGTTGCAGTGTGTCAGAGAGAATAAACATTTCATAGGTCCTCAGTTGTATTACCAGATTATTTTCCAAGAGGGTTGTACTAACTTCTACCAGTTCCAACAATTACTATCTTCCAAATTCACTAAAAGCTCTTGATCATTGCTATTAGGTGGTCTAATTTTTACTTAATAGAAATACATGGTATTGTTCATTCACATTTTTGTTACTAGTTAATTTAAACATTTTTAAAATAAATTATATATGTTTTTCCTACCTAAATTGCCTGGGAAACTCTTTGGCCCACTTATTTATTATAATCTTAATATTATACTTACAAAGTTGATTAGAATCTTTATAAACTATAAAGAATATTACTGTTTGTAATTTCATATAAATATATTTTCTAACAGGCTGCTTTAATTTATTTTTATTCTCTATATCTTCATTTTTGAGGCATTTTGAATTTTGTTAGCAATATATTACTTTGTAATTCCTTCAGTTGCTTCAATCTTTAGAAAGTTCATTCTTCCAAAAATCTGAGATTCTATTTTATTTTGGACCAATTTTCATCAATTTGATTTTTTTTCAGCTTAAACTTTTCTCATATGGAAATTATTTTTTGTATATAGGAAGGAAGGAGTAGAGTAATTTTCCTTGCTATCAGCATTTATTAAATATTTTTTATTTCCTTATTGCTTATGATGGTTTACTATATATTATTTTTTTTCTGTTTGATTTATGGGCTTCTCTCCTGTCCACTGACCCATTTTATTTGTTAGATTCCTAATCTTGTCATTTTTACTGCTGTGGCCTTAAAGTATGGTTTTGTATTTGATATGACCGGCTTTAAAAAAATTGAGAGTCACCACCATTTACTTTTCCAAATGAAATCATGAATTTTGTTTCCTAAATAAACTTGTGAAATTTCAACTCATATGTGATCTTAGGATAAATCAACAGTATTTAATGCCTCATCTACTCTAACCTTTCCTAGACCACTCATTCCAACCTTTTTTATTTCTCAATAAAGATTTCTTTGTGTAAATCATTGATTTTTCATTACACTATTTCTTAGGTTTTTATACAGATGCTTCTCGACTTACAATGAGGATATCTCCCAATAAACCCATTATAAGTTGAAAATATCATAAGTGAAAATTATTTAATCCTTATAACCTGCCGGACATCCTAACTTAGCACACTAGAGTATTGATTGGTTCCCCTTGTGATCATGGGGCTAGCTGGGAGTTGCAGCTTGATACTGCCACCTGGCATCATCAAAAAGAATATCTTATCTCATGTGGCTGGAGGAAAAGACCAAACTCCAAAATTCAAAGTACTTTTTCTACTGAATACACTTTAGCCCCATTGTAAAGTTGAATACTGATAAATCAACACTGGTAAAATTAAGTCAAGGACTGCTATAATATATGAATACTTAGCCTTTTTCAATGGGAGCAATTTGGAGCATTTACATTTGTTGTTTTAATGAATTAGCTAATTAATCTGCTCATTTCAAACATTCATTTGAAGGCCTACTATATGTTAGGAGGTGCTCTAAGTGCTTTGAGAAGTCATGATTGGCTGTAAGTATAATATTTACTACCACACTTGATCTACCTTTTGTTATCATATCTACCATATCATGTGGTTCTTAGGAAAGGTCATTTGTTCTAAAATGATGAGTGTAAGCCTATCTCTGAGCCTCAGTTTCCAATTTGCAAAGTGAAATGATCAATAACACCACAAGCAAGTAAGCCTCATGCTCTACTTTGTGTACATCTCATATATATTGGGGTTACTTAACAACTGGATATTTCATTTTTCTTCTTTGGCCTGTAGGCTGAGGTCATTACATGACCTATGAGGAGATACATTCATTACTGTAAAATATTGAATAGTCATTCTTAATGCTATATTTGACTATATTTATCATTAATATTTTCGAACCACTTTTTTTTTTTTACAGCAAAGGCTACTGTCATTTTGGGAGTCCCTCTTTCTCCTTCATCTATTCATTTTCTCTTAAACTAAAATCCTGAAATGTCTCTGCATTTTTTTCTTGACTAAATTCTTTTTAATAGTAGCTCCTACTAGTTAGATTTATCAGCAACAATCTTTTCCTCAACATGAGCTGCTTATTTCTTTTTCCATGAGCTATTGATTCACTTTTTATGAAGAAAGGTTCATGGGTTATAAATGTTCTAAGACAGCTATTCTGAAAATGCCTTTGAGTTTCAAGTTTCAGTTCAGTCTATGTAGTCACTCTGGTCAACTGCATTTAGTCCTATGACATCATCTTCATACTGAAATCACGCAAATCTATATTTCCAGCCTAATCCCACAGATCCCACCATCTGGCAACAGGATATTTCTCTGGCATGTGTCCCTAATTTTCCCAAACCTGCTCTTTCTTAATTTCCTAGTCCAGTTATCCCAGAAGAAACATCAATTCCATCTTCAACTTTGCACTTTTCTATTCCTTGTCTGCTGTCCACTTGTGTCTTAAATCTCTAATATGTGGTCTTTCTACCCTAGTGTCACCATGTCACCACCCTTGTCTAAGATGCCATCATTTCATGTCTGAACAACTTTAACAACATCTTTACTCATCCCTCTTCTGCCAACCTTTACTCAACTTGAATTTCATTCTTTCCTCATTTCAAATTCAGAACTCTTTATCTTGGTTGAAACAGGTAGGTCCCCCGTGCCCTCATGGTAGAGTTGAATGTCCTTGACATGGTTCATCTACCAGGTACCCATACATCCTTTCTTCTCAGAATTCCTCTCCACCTTTCTCCTCTGTCCCCTTTCCCTGAATAATTCCTTCCTATCTTTTAGGTTTCTATGTAGCTAAACCCCCATCACCACCTGGAAACCTTCTGTATTTCCTTATGGCTCTGAGTTCAGTGAATAAATGGACCACTAACTCAGTTGCCTCAGTTAATGAAAAGCATTTTTAGTCACATTCTTTCTCCTTGAAATGTTATTCTATTGTTTCTAACTTTGGTCATGCAAGTGGGAAGAATAAAAAGCCTCTCCGATCTGCTCTCCCTTGAAAATAACTTCAATTTTTTAACTTATAAGCTGGCAACATTCCTTTTTATTTCTTTTCATGAGGCTATATTTTGTTGTTGATCTCTGTCTATATCATATCAACTCTATGTATGTATACACTGTATACACACATTCTTATCTTCAGGAATTCTTATTTCTCACCTTAGATCTGTTCTTAATCCTTGTTCCATAAATATTTTGCTATATATTCAGATTATGTGATTTAAGTCTATCTTATAGTTTACTGACATAATTTTAGTATTTCAATTTTGATTTTTATTACTTCCAATGATGAGATACTTCTATTTTCTTTTTTTATTCAGTTTCTTTTCTTTCTTCTTTTCTTCTCTCCTTTCTTTTTTATTTGATCTCCTCCCTTCTTTTTCTTCCTTCCCTTCTTTCTCCTTCCACCCCTCCTGTGTCTTCCTTCCTTCCTTCCTTTCCTTTTTCTCGTATCAGAATGCATAGGTTTAATAACTATGCATCCTCAGTTATCTCTTTGAGTATAAATTCCATGCATGCTCAGAAACATTTGGGGGTCTTTTGATGAACATTCACTTCATATGTAATCTTTTGCCACGTTTCAAACATTTTTTCTAAGCTACTTCTGTTTATTCACGCATTCTTGAATTTTCCCTTCCAATCTTTGCTGAAATTTCTGAAAGTGGCCTATGATCCAGATGTTAAAGATTTATTGGTGGAATTTAAAAGGTTCCTGTGGTTCCTATCTGATCACCATTCCAAATGTCTCTCTCTAAAGGAGATATTTTCAAGGGACTGTTTGGGGTTTAACACACTGGATAAGAAAAACGGAGGGACCAGAGGCAGTAAATTGGTTAGGAGGCTTTGCAATGAACTGTCTGTACCAAGACAAACTTACACTAGGATAACAGTGGGAAGAAGAAACCAACAGACAAAAAGGCTGAGCATGAGATGTGTTCTGACTGACTCCATTCCAAGTAAGTGTTCTGCAGAATGGACTGGATCAATGGATTATTCTTTCATTTAACCCATTTGACAGTGTACAAATTCAAAATGCTAACAGCTATTGCTTTTCTTGGGCATTAGTGACAATCAGAATTATGTCCAAGCATCCTCAAAGTAAGGAGAGCAATCTGCCAGAGCTGCCTCCTCACCCACTTTCTCTGTGCAAGCACCCCTGCCACCTAGGCAGCACAATTCCACATCACAGTCTGACTGGGCCTTGAGCTGCAGGAGCACGAAGCGACCAGACCTTCCAGCCCTGCCTGGTCCACTGTGATCCCAGAGCTCACCCTCATCCCCACGTGCCTGTAAAAAGTAAACTACAGCAATATGCTTCATTCTTCCTTTCACATCGCCCCAACATTACCAACATTATTGGAGTAGTTGGGTCTCTCGAGAGGTGCTCTGCAAAGATCTTGCAAAGAGAAGTTGAAGACCTGGCTGCATTGAAGAGTGATGAAAATGTAAGTTTCTGTAATCGTACCAGTGAAGTAGACATATTTCACCAAGGCCAGACTAACTTAGCAGTAACATTTCTAGCTGTGTGCTTTTAAGTAAAAACAGACCCAGAGAAAAGTGAAGGAGGCAGAAGTGAGTCTCTAAATACATAGGGTATACAAAGACCCTGGCCAGCGAAAGGACCCAACAGGGACCCCAAGAGGTATGGGATGCCACACTACAGAAGAGAAGAAGGCTTTCCATGCTGTATGGATTCATACAAATATTGTGTAGTGTAGGAATGCTTAAAGCAATATATCAGGTCTGTCTTGAGGTACCTGGCAGGAAATGGCCCCAAAATATTCTGCTTTCGATGGAGGTGGGAATTATGTGCATGTCACTGGTGCCTGACTCTACCAATTCAACAAATGACCATAAATCCCAAAGCTGTGACCTCTCATTGTTGCTCAGCAACTTGCTTGTGCTGTAGCCTTTAGAAAGCCACATAATCCTCTCACTTCCTCCATTCTTTAAAAGCCTTCCTTTAAAAAGCACATCCATGTCTCACTCTATAAATATTTTTGAGGACCTTCACTGTGCTGTAGATGCTGAAGCAGGCTGATGGAAAGGGCCCTGTCCTGCCCTCCAGAAATTTCCAGGGAAGGGCCCCTACTGACACCAGGAATCAATATGGTGGATGATGGGTTCATGGGAATTGTACAGACCTGAACCAATGGGAAAGACTGGATTTGGAAAGGGGACAGGAAGGTCAGCCATGCTAAAGGAGCCACATTTGGCCCCTGATAAACACAGAGGGCTCTTTTCTTCTCTGGTCTTGCAATCCATTTGCCTGTTAGCAAGGACAGCACTGTAATCTGACCATTTGCTTGTAGGTCATCTCTGCAACTCCTTGTGGGCTCCCCAAAGCCAGGGCAAACATCTCCTGGAGAAGGCTTAGAGAGGAGTGCACGGAGAAAGAACTCCTGGTGGAATGGTCTTCAGGAAAGAGCCCAAAAGATAAAAGCCACTGGTCAGGCATCTGAATTGGAGGGCTGAGCCAGAGGGGGAATAAAAAATAGTTAAGAGTTGGTGGGGATGGGAAAGCAAGGCAAGCAGATGGCTTGAGGTGGCTGAGCATGTAAATTACAGAGGGCTGTATGGGGGGCCAGGAACAAAGTCTCTGGGCTGAGAACAGTCTTAGAGTTAACAGATATATGTCCAAAATATTCCATGGGACATACTTATCCTTTAAAAAGTTATTATTATTTGTTGTTGGGATTTTTTTTTGAAATTCAACTATATCTGGTGTCTTGTACTTTTGTTTATGAAATCTGGTCACCCTGTCTTACTAGAATAACCAGGATGAACATAAACATGGATAGGACTGGTGGAATGGGATTGTGGGAAGTTAAAACCCATGAGGCTTCAGAACTTGGCAATTTTATTCAAACATAATACTATTTGGTGGTTAAGAAGCCTCTCAAAAGACAAGAATGGATTTAGTGGGGGAGATAATGAGGTGATATAAGTATTGTTGGTTATTTTTCTCTCCTGAGACTTTCACACCTGTGCCTAGGGTAACCTGAACTTACCAGCATCCCACAGGTGGCTTCTGTCCAGGAGCTGGTCACACACCCCTCCCACCAGATTCTCCCCCCCAGAGTCTCAGGGGTAAGAAGACTCCTCTTTGTGTCTATCCTGTAGGAAACAAAGCGCTGAATGGATTTTCCACCTGGTAGGTGGTGGGTGTCCTTAGCAGACATTTTGCTGCAAAATCTCTCCTTAAAACATTTTAAGCCAGAGTTTGTTATTCTTATAATACAAGCCATTTGGAGGGTAGGGAATAGTGGACACTGGTTTTGTTGCTTAGCGATGTCAAAACCACAGGCCTGAAATGTTCAGCTTCTGCCTCATGGTTACAAAATGGCTGCTCTAACATTAGCCACCACATTCCTGTTCAGGGAAAAAGGAAGGTGAAGAGGGTAGGGCCATTCAGCTGCTTAAGCTCCTAGTCTTCTTTCCTTATAGAAGCAAATGGCTTCCTGAACCCTGCCCATCTCTGTAGATGTTTGGTTGTGATTCATAATAGACTTTTGAGCCTCTATAGTGGAACATAGGTGGTGGGTGTGGCTTTTAGGTGGTCAAAAAACAGTTGAAAAGAGCCTACTCTGGCTGTTGGCAGAAGTAGTCACAGGGAACACCAAATTGAACCCAGACTCCAGGATCTAACACGCCTTGGTTCAAATGCAAGTGACACCACTTACTGCTTGTGCGCTCTTGAGCAAGACACTCAACCTTTTTGAGCATTTGTGTCCTAATTTGCAAAATGAGTGTAATACTGGTAACTCCAAAGTGTGTGTGTGTGTGTGTGTGTGTGTGTGTGTGTGTGTGTGTGTGTATGTGTGTAGGGGGGGGAACAGGATCAGAGATATGAGGCACGCTATGGTTAGAAAGTGACTTGCCCTCTCCAAAGACCTATGTTGAACTTTAATCCCCCTTGGGTGGTATTAAAAAAGCAAAAACCTAATCCATCTATGATGTTTAAAGGTGGGGTTTTTTGAGAGGTGATTAGGATTAGCTAAGATCATCAAGGCAAAGCCCTCATTACTGAATCCTAATGGATTTATAAGAGGGGCACACACACCCCCTATTTCTTGCCAGGCAGAGCTCTGCACCACCTTGCAACTGTGCTGGCAAGAAGGCCATCCCCAGTACGTAGCCCTTTGCCAGGCGTGGTGGTACACGCTCGTAATCCCAGCACTTGGGAGGCTGAGACAGGAACAGTTTGGAGAACAGCCTCAGCAAGTTAGTGAGACTCTTTCAAAATAAAACATAAAATAGGCTTTTATTTTATGCTGGGGGTGTAGAATGTCCCTGGGTTCAATCCCCAGTACCACACACACAAAAAAAATGTCGCCCTTTGACCTTACTCCTCCGGAACTATGAGCCAAAATAAATCTTTTTTGTTATAACTTACCTGGTCTTTGGTATTGTGTTATTGGCAACTTGGTGGTAGGCATGAAATGAAGAGTGGTGATCATTATTTGGAGACACCAACCAATTAAATATGAGTTTTTTTCCCTACTTAGATAAAATATGCCTTCTTTTAGGTGCATATCTTCAAAAACTAAGTTCCAAATTATGTGCATTTTAACTGTACAATATATTTGCAATTCAACAGAACCATTATGGAGCGATTGTAAGGATGCCTTTGGATTGCTTGGATAACCACAGTCACTGAGTTCCAGAGTCATGTCATTAGAAGAAATCAGAAAGATAACTTCTGTAGACACAGATCTGGGTATTGCTCTGCATTTTCAAGTTGTCATTTCTTTCTTTAAATACATAAGAATATTTTTTTTGGTGGTGGTACCAGGGGTTGAACTTAGGGGCATTCTACCACTGAACTACAGTGGTAGCCCTCTTTATTTTTTACTTTGAAACAGGGTCTCACTAAGTTGCTGAGGCTGGGCTCAAGCCTGCGATCTTCCTATCTCAGCCTCCCAAGTACTGAGATTACAGGCATATACCACCAAGCCCAACTTAAAAAATAATTTTTGATTCAAGGTATATTTACGTCTAGATGAAACAATTCAGTGTCATCTTGAACTCCCTGAACTTTAAAAGATATTTTATATTCAGATTCCCCCTGAAAGAAGACTGTAGAACTCAAGGTAATTAAAATGATTTCAAGGACCAAACAGGACTCAGGGATTCCATGAGATGTTCATCTTTACAACAGTCCTGGAAGGGAATCACATTTACTCTACTTGACAAATGAAGGCTCATGGACTTTTCATAAGGATGAAAGAGAATCATATATGTTATTGCAATATTTAGATACTAAGGATCTAAATATGGGCTAGAAAAATTAGAATAAGTTATTACAAGTGCACAGATGTTTAAAATTTACCAGAATGAGCACACATGCCAGAACTTGAGAAAATGAAAGAAGCAATAGCATCGGAATCCTTCATTATTTGTAAAAAAAAAAAAAAAAAAAGAAAAAGAAAAAGAAATGTATATATACAAGCCAATTTAATACAGACGATACAAATAGCAATGACTTGTCCAAGGAAATATTGAAATCCATTAGGATTGCACGTGCATAATTGATTCAACAAGTCAGTATATTTTTCTCAAAAACATAATATCTTTTCTGCCTTGTGTGAGATGAAGGTTAGATTACATTTCTTGCCTGTGCAATAATTCCCACATCATAAATTCTGATGAAATTATATCAATATATAAAGCAAATGGATGTCTGACCCACCGTCGTTTTCCAGTTCTCGGCGAGAGAGAGAGGCTGACATACAGGCAAATCCCCAGCCGCCTGGAGCGCGGCTATGAGAGCCTGCTTTTGCTGGGAACTGTGATTAACTATCTTGACCAGGAGCGGCTGTTAGAGTTTGTGGTTTCTGCTCTGAATATTAAACTTGGGCATACAAGAGTCCTTATTGTGGGGAGCACTTGGAAATGGTAATACAAAATTGCTTTATATTTGCGAGATTTGATTGCTTTAGATGATATAGCCCTAGCTGGTGGGCCTCTCTCGCTGCTTGTATTTCCAGATTATAAATCACTCCTTTGACAGGGTATCTGCCACAACCAGGGCTCAGTTTCCACGCTATCATTTTTTATATTACAACTGGCAAGTGCTCTTCTGGGCTGTTCTAATAAATGACACATTTGGCATAATTTATGAGAATGGGGTCAAAATCAAAGCTAATAAAGGCCTCCCCAACTTTTCTTGTACCTGTCAAGGCATTTCAGGGTTTGAGTTTTGAGGGCACCAGGCACTGTATCATGGATAGAAATGTCAAGAGTTTTGTACAGTACGGGTAGGCATTGTGTTTTCCGATACTGAAATTTGGTATTGCAAAAGTCAATGTGAAGCAAAGCTTCATGACAGTTAGCCAACCAATTACAGGTATTCAGCCTTCAAGAGCAAAACAATAGCGCCTTAAAATTGATAATCAGACAAAAGCCGTTGTTGCATGAACACATAGGAAAGGTGGTTAGAGGCGGTGGCCTTGCTTCTCCTCTTCTGCCAATTAGAACATTGGTGAAGATGCTTTGCCGGTTTCCTTCTAGCTCTGACATTTCGGCAGCTCCAGAATTCACTGGTGGCATTAAAGGGCAGTCAATACAGATGATGGCAATGAACACACACTGCTTCCTTGTTGCAAACCTCAAGTTCAGATTCAAACCTGAGGTTTAAGAACTGGGACTCACTTCCGTTCCTGGAAGCCACGCTGCGGCTACAGAGCAGAATCCAGGAATTCAGTCCTAAAGTTAAACATTTGAAGACTCCTCCTGGCTCAGCCTGAGATGCTCCCAGTCCTGTCCATGTGAATTTAGGGAGATCTTAATACGGAAGATGATGCCCAACAAGCATGATGAGATCCAAGTGTTGGCATTTGATGCCTCTGGATTATGCTTCTGTGAATTTATGAATGAGGGATCCAATAGACTGTTTTGAAACCACTTTGGCCTTCAAATAAGAAGCTGTGGCTAGCTCTCCCCCCAGAGCCTGGCTGGCTCTTGGTCCCCTTAGCTGCTCTTCTCAGATCAGTGCTTCCCTGATGTTCCATCAGTCGTAATGCAAAGCAGGAACCATGTGTGGCTTGAGGCACGTCATGCCCTGGAAGTGGCTTCCAGATTGACCAAGTTCAGCATTTCCTGTGAATGTATTGCCCTTCCCCACTGATCGCCCCTCGTCCTCCAAAAGAGGATTTGCATACATTTCAAATATAACCAAAATATGATTGTAGTGTAACCAGAGAAGTCTGGTATAAAACTTCTGTTGGAAGTCCAAAGAGACTGTCCCTGAGCCAAGCATGCTCAACAGAGTAGCTTCCATCTCCTGGTTCTGTCTGTACTCTTTCAAGCTCTTTGGGAAAGCCTGGTTCTTGAAAGGCTGGAAGACGAGGTGGATTATGCACATATTTTTTAAATTAATAGTTGTTGGATGCTGAAATTGAGGAGAGCTTTACTTAATCATTGGATTTTAGGACTGGAGGAGGATTGGTAGAAAATGGTTTCATTTTCCAAAGAGAAACTGAGATCCATTAGAGTAAAATGTCTTGGCCCCAAGTTGAAGAAGTGGTGGCAGAATTGGGACTGGACTCCAAGGTTCCTTGAAAGACGAGGAATGGAACCACCCTGTGATCCAGCCAGACCCCAAGGCCTCCTGTTCCATCTACAATGACTTTCAGACTTTCTTGACCATGAACTGCCATAAGTAATACATTTTCCATTGTAATCTAGACCTACTTTCCTCACACAACTGGATCAAAATGTCAAGACAGGGTCCTCACCTTTACTGCACGTGAGGTGCCCTGATACCCTCTCTATTCTATTTCATTTTTTTTTTCACTCTAGTCCTGAGCTACTTAGGGTGCTCATCTACAATTATAAACATTGATCTGAAGTTCATATGTTCAAAAACTGCTTAGTAGATTCTCTATAATAAGTAACTTCTAAAAATAAGCTTCAACTCTACTCTCCTGTAAGACGGGCAGGATGGCATGGAATAAGGCCCCATCCAAGCCTAGGATTCTGCTCATCTGCCACAATCGATTAAAAAAAAATTGTTGTCTGCAAGAAGTTATCAATTTCCCTTTAATATGAAATAACCAGAAATCTTTCAAGAACTAGAAAAGCAAACCCAAATAATATAAGTGCCAGAGGCAATAACTCTGCTAAAAGTTAGTTATTCAGACTGTAGGAGCTTGCTGCTCTGCAATGACACCCTTGCAGGTTTTAGCCTCATTCTAGGGCTCTTTGTTTTGGAATAAGTGGCTTTGGGGAATAGCCACTGTATGCAGAACAAGCGTTTGGGCTCCTTTTGCTGGCTGCAGTGAACACCCACATTCATTAGCCTGGTTTCACTAGCAGGGAGGAAAAGTCTGGCTTGTTAACCTAGCAAAGAATCAGGAGGTACAATGTCTTTGGGAGTGGTTTGGGGCTATCTGCTTTCGGACCTCCAAATGATCAGAGCCTCCAACCTCCTCACTAGCAAAGCACATGAAACCCTAGTTTCAGTACATCCGTCGTTCAACATGTGGCAAGAATCCTCTTCTCATCAGGGTAGAGAAAGGAGCCAACAAATCAGAGCAGCAGCCGAGGACCGCGAGGCCCCCAGATGCCAGGAACAGGAAGCAGGGAAGCGGTTCTCAGGAGACAGCCAACTCCGGCCCCTTATGACAAGCACACTTCCCATCCGAAGTGGCAGCTGGCCAATGGCAGGACCCCAGCGAGAAGAACTCCCTTTTTCGGCTTCCTCCACAGGACGAGGTATGGACCTGCATCCCATCAGCTCACAGAATTCTTAGTTCCAACCCTGGGCTTCCTCCTTGCAGAGCAGGGATGGAACAGCTTAGCTTCTCTGTCTCTAAATTCCCATGCTTCTATCCTGTGGTTATCCTGAGCCAGCCAAACCTCGTTTTCCATTCAGGGTTTGTTTCTGGCAAAATTCCCACTCCAAGACTGCAAGCACTGACAGAGGTTAATGGGTACCATTTAGCCACTCTCTGCAGCCTTGGTTTGATCTTCTTGGCTCTGATATTCTTCCTCTTCTTGGCACAAGAAAATCCAGCTTTTGCCCTTTAGCTTGTTATCCGAGAGAGAGCCTGAATGTCCATGACAGCAATGGAGGCAGACGCTGCCCCTTCGGAGTCCTTGGCAGAGTGGAGAATGCAGACCAGTGCAGTCAATGCACACCAACCTCGTCCTTCTCCCCTGGACCGCCAGCTGGCCTGTGGCTGAAACCAAGACCAATCAGAAGAGACACAGGCGAGTCTGCAACTGGTCCCTTCCTTCATGAAGAAATCAGGGGAAGGCTCGGGGCTGGCAGAAGCGACTGCTCACTCTAGGCAAGCAAGCTTATGAAATCTACCCTCGATCCGAAGAATTCTTGACTATCCTGTGTTCCTAAGTCCCTAGAGGTGTGACAGTCCACACGGCTGCATTATGACCATGACTTGGGAAGAAAAATATCAAGTTGAGCTTGACAAATTTACACCAGCTCCAAAGGGCCCCCTTTGGAGCTCCAGTTGGATGGTTCCAGGCCCCCAGCCGAAGCCCCTGCAGCCGAGAGGAGGAACAAGATGGGCGATTTGGAGTCACATTACTCTTGAAGTCGCCCATGAAGTCCAGCACTGCACGGAGGCACTCAGAGAGCCTGGATTTGTCAGACCACTGAGCCCGGGAACCATCCTCCAGTCTACCAATCTAGGAACAAATCACTGTTGCTTTGAGCACAAAATGAGGCTTAGGCACCTCAAAAGTATATCTCTTACTTCAAGACTCATGGTAGGAGAAACAAGATGCTTGATACCGGGCCTGAGCCCCGCGAACACTGCTCCCTCACTCTTGCGGGTATCCAGGAGTGAGTGTCACACAGAACCACGGCACCAGGCAGACACTGCATGACGCATTCTCCCTGGGGACGCCCCCTGCCTGGCCTCTCTCCTGCCTTTTCTCTCCATAACTGAGATTTGCTCATGTTAAATGTGCATGAGAAATAGCTGCACCATGCAGGGTTTCTAGAATCTTCATTCCCAATTTAGCTGGGAAGGGAACTCAACTTCATATACATACATACATACATGGTGTGTGTATGTGTGTATGTGTGTGTGTGTGTGTGTGTGTGTGTGTGTGTGTGTGTGTGTGTGTGTGGTACTGAGGATTGAACTCGAGGAATTGTACCTCCAAACTACACCCTTGTTTGTTTGTTTTTGTTTTGTTTTGAAACAAGGTCTCATTAAGTTGCTGAGGGCCTCACTAAACTGCTGAGGCTGGCCTCGAACCTGTCATCCTCCTGTCTCAACCTCCCAAGTACCAGCATTACAGACATGTACCACCACAACCGGCTTCAACTTCCTCTTTTGAAGTCCTACCTTATTTGTTGCCCTGCCAGAGAGACTCAGAACAAATCATTCCCCTTTCCATCTGCATGTAAGTTCCAAAAGTTCAAGCAAGTTTGGACAAGGATATTCTGGAACCAAAATTATTTTCATGAAATGCTGACCTGAGGACCAGGGGGGCTCCTCGGAGGAGGAGCACTGGCCTCAGTTTCAACAGCTCTGAAATGGGGACACCATGTCCTCCTTGGTGGGGACGGCGATGGAGTCGGGTTAATTAACTGCCTTCCTCAGAGCAAAAAGTGTGTCATCCTCTTCACAGCCTCCAGATGAAAGCTGTGAAATGGTGTCATTGTTTCATAAATTGCTACATCAAACATGAGACGCCCATAAACCTGCAGTGCATAATTACCATAAAAATAGCACGCTGTTAAAGCTCCCAGGAAGAGTTGGGTGGATACAAGACCAAGAGGGACGGGCAGGGTTCTGCAGGAGCCCAGAACCCCACCTGCATCCCTACCTGCAGAACCCAGCGGTGTGCCCCTCTAAGGCTGCTTAGCTGCTCTTGCTTCTGCCCAGGCACCATCTGCCCATTCTCCACGGTAGCCACAGTGGACTGGAGCTCGAACCGCCTCCTACCTCACTTGGATTAAGAGCCTGAGTCCCTTCAGTGGCTCGGAGACCATCACCTGAGCCCCACCTGATCATGACATGTCTCAGCCTCTGCTCCTGTCCCCTGCTGACCTCTGGACCACCCGCACCACGCCAGCAGGCTCCTCCTTGGGGCCTCTGAGCCTGCTGTCCCCTCTCTGGATGCTGTCCCAGATACAAGCCCAGCCTGCTCCTTCCTCCCGCTCTTCCTGGCTCTGCTCCAGTGTCAGATTCACCATGACGCCTTCTCTGACCATCTCATTCAAAATCTCAACCCTCGTCCCCCACACATGCCTCCCTCCCAGGGCCTCCAGAACTCTGTGTGTCTGCCCTATTGGTCTATTTCCTGTCTTCCCACAGGGACGATGTCAGCTCTACCAAAGCCAGCTATTTGCTTCCTGGAGCCCAGGACAGCACCATGTGAAGGTGTCTCATAAAGATGTGTTGGCTGAATGAACAAGTTAGATGTCCTTCCACATCTAAGAACTTTTTGCACCTTCCCTAAGATGATCCTGGTTAGCCCCTCTTCACATTTCTGCAACTGCCCTGGGGACTCATGGGACGCTCACATGCCTTCGAGGGAAGCGTCTGGCAGAGGTACAGGACCCCAAAAGAAGGTGCCATTGACTGAGCTCTTAGTTCATCCCACAAAGATGGGGACAGTGTTCCCTTTACACCCACTTTATTTGCAGTATACCTGCTACAGCCTTAGATGATGGTAGGAATTGCCCTGGTGAGTAGTTAATAAGTTAGTTAGATTTTGACTTTCCACCACTTTGAGTTGAGAGCCAATTGAACCCTTGAGAAGTGCATTCGGGGAGACCTCATCTATAGTTGTGTGTGTTATTAAAGGTCCTTGGGTTGTAAGTAGCAGAAATCCATTCCAGCAGGCTGAATAATACAATGAATGTTATTGAAGGGACACAGGGACTCCTCAGAGAACTTTAGGAAAGGAGGTACTCATTCACAGGCAAGTGAAATTATGAACTAGCTGTCATAAGCGACGTTTGCTCCCCAGTTCTGTGGTCTCTCGTCACAGCTGGCCTTCTTACACCTGGTCCGCGCCCCTCTCTCTGTCTTCAGTTAACATGTCCCGTCTCTCTGTCCATGTGGCTTAGACACTGCTGCTCCAGTTGAAAACACCAGGCAAGCCCCACCAGCAGCCTAGAGATCCAAATTGGAGGGACAGAAACTTTGACCAACCAACTTGGGACAGATGTCTTCCTGGTACAGTTTGTGATGGTGTTGGGGGTTGGGGTGACATCTTTTATGATTCTATAATTCCCTATCTGAAATTTCTGAGCCCAGATGTGCTGCACTTTCTACCAAGTTTCCTACTTGGTGCTGGTGATGTGATTCATGTACTGTGTGTTGCATAATACCATCACGGATTCTAAATTTAAAGACATGAACATTTCTGCAGGAAAATGTATGGATATGCATAATAAATGAGACAAATAAAAATGAAGAACACCTTCAGTTCAGCCCAAGTGAGACTTTGCTGTCAAATAAATTCAGGTCAGGTTCGAATTTGTCCCAAATGAGTTAGACGGTCTTTTGGTTTTCAGAGTCATTTGGACTTCTGATTGTGGAGAGGTAGGTTGGTGTGATTTATCATCCATACTTTCCTCCTAACAATAAAAGAGATGCTATTAAGAATTAACTGGGAGCTATGGTGATTCATGCCCATAATCCCAGTACTTGGGAGGCTGAGACAGGAAGATCATGGGTTGGAGAACAGTCTCAGCAAGTACTGAGACTCATCAACCTAGCGAGACCATGTTTCAAAATAAAAATAAAATAGGGCTGGGGGCCTAGCTCAGAAATAGACTGCCCCTGGATTCCATCCCAAATACCACAAAAAATAAATAAATAAAAATAAAAAGGGCTGGTTGTGTAGCTCAGAGGTAGAATGCCCCTGAGTTCAATTCCCTAGTACAAGAAGAAGAAGAAGAAGAAAGAAGGGAGGAGGAAAAAGAGGGGGAGAGGGAAGAGGAGGAGGAAAAGGAGGAGAAGGAGAAGGAATAGGAAGGAGGAGAGGGGAGAAGGAAGAGGATAAAGATGGGGGGAAACGAAGGGGAAGGAGGAAGAGGAAGAATTAGAATTTGAGTTACACTGGGAGTGAATGCTGAGAACCGAGAACTAGTAGCTGAGTCCTTTTTAAGCTCCCCACCTCCCATATGAACCACCAGAGCAGCCAAGCAGCAGCAAGATCTAACTGGTGAACTAAGTAGCAGGTATTCCCAGAGACTCCAAAAAGCACCCGTGAACAACATCTACTGGTGAACTAAGTAGCAGGTATTCCCAGAGACTCCAAAAGCAGTTACACCTGTCTGGGTTACCAGACCTATGCATGGCTTCTGCAAAAGAGGAAGCTAGGGGGCACGAAATGGATGTAAAAACAGCACGACCCCAAAGCAGGTGCCGCTAGAATGTGGCAGTTCAATTTGAAAACATCAATGGAAAGTTGAGAGAGATTTTGCATACTCCAGTTCTCAGGAGAGCACAAGGGTTTGTGGAAAATATGTGCAGGGGTGCAGGAGCTGGGGCCTGACAAACTCTCAAAACAAAGCACTATTCCCTCCAGATCAAAGCCCTGCAGAGAACGCTGGAGCATAATCCAGAACAGCATAGGGACCACAATGAAAAACAAGATCCTGATAAAACTGCAGAAAAGCAACTTAGGATGACGTTCTCTTAGCATGAAGCCATGTTTTGTTTTGTTTTTATCATACTGTGGGGGGCGGGCAGAGAGCTCTAGTGCAAACTAGAACAAATACTCTGCCCCTCCACCCTACCGAAAGGTAAAGGAAAGCTAGTTTGACATAATAATGGTCAACAAAATAGGACTGTAGTCAAATCCCATATAAAGTTAAGTGTGTGTGTGTGTGTGTGTGTGTGTGTGTGTGTGTATGTGTGTGTGTGTGTGTGTTTACTGGGGATTGAACTCAGAGGCATGGTACCTCTTTGCTACTCCCCCGGCCCTATTTTATTTTTTTATTTTGAAACAGAGTCTCACTAAGTTGTGGAGGGCCTCACTAAGTTGCTGAGACTGACCTTGAACCTGCAATCCTCCAGTCTCAGCCTCCCAAGGACTGGGATTACAGGTGTGCACCACCATGCCCAGCTCACAAAGTCAATATTTTTAAAAAGGAACCCCAGCATGGTGACACACACCTGTTATCTCACAAGAGGCTGAGACAGGAGGATTGTGGGTCCAAGTTGCCTTGGCAACTTACAGAGATCCTGTTTCAAAATCAAATAGAGTTGGGGGTACATCTCAGCAGTAGACTGTACCTGGGTTCAGTGGCTAGTACCACAATAATAAAAAATAAGGAAAGAAAGAAAAGATAGGAAGTAGCAGGTCAGAAAAACATGCCCACAACCTGAGAAGGAGGGAGGGCAAGGGAGTGGGGCAGGAATTGGGGAAGGGTTAAATGAGAAATGTGCATGTATGCTTTTATCAGTTTGTACCTAACAAAGATGTTTGATTGCAATGCGCCAATTTTAAAAAAGAAAATTAAAAAAAGAAAAACATGCCTAAAAATTTGATAAGAAATGCTACTGATATTTCAAAATAAGCTAAAAACAATAAAATGACATTAAAATTATGGAAAATAATAGGTCAGAATTTTTAAATTCAGGAATGAGGTTATAAAAGTCGGAAAATAGTTAGAAATGAAATAATAAGTCACTTCATAAATAAAGACCAAATTGTAAGAAATGTGTGATTAAAAACAGATAGTGCCTTATAAGACATAAAAGCAAAAAGACAATTTTAAAAAAATAAAAAGAAATAAAGAGATAAAAGAATTCAAAAGAAAGTGGCGTATATAGGATATACACAAAAAAATTTAAAAGGCAACATATGTATAATAGGAGACTCCCCACCTCAAACAATGAAGTCAATGTAGAACTTTCCAGAAGTAAAAAGTCACTTAGAACTACATATTGAAGGACACAGCATAGACCTGAAGAGAGAAAGAACGAGAGAGAGAGAGACAAAGACAGAAACAGAGACTGGCTGCTTAGGAAAAACCAACACTGAAATGTAGCCTTGAAAAATTATTGGAGTTTATGAAAAAGAAAATCCTTTGGACTTCCACACACAAAAAAGACCAAGTCATTTAGAAAGAATATAAGATTATCATTAGACTGTTGAATAGTAATGCCTTTTAAGAAAATGGAATGATATCTTCAAGATAATCAAAGAAAGAAAATAGGATATTCTGTTTTGCATCCAGTCAAATTTACATTAAAGTATAAATACTGAAGATGAACTATCATGAACATAAAAGAACTAAAATATTTTTCTTATGAGCTCCCCCTAGTGGCGGAGACATTGACACAGGACTAGTGAATCAGTACTTAACACCGTGAGAAAATAGAGATGCAAATGTAAAGTGAAAAGTTTTAAATTTTTAAGTAAAAAGTTTTAAGTGAATCTAAAGTGAAAGTTTTAAGTTTTTAAGTTTCCTGTAATCCTGCACTTGAACTGGAAGCATCAATATAAGCTCATGATCTTTTATCTTTCAAATTTTCTGCTGGGCATGGTGACGCACGCCTGTGATCCTAGTACTTGGGAGGCTAAGACAGGAGGATTGCAGGTTGGAGGAAAGACTCAGGAAGTAGTGAGACTCTTATCAACCTAGTGCGACCCTGTTTCAAAATAATAATAATAAAATAAAATAGGGCTGGGGATGTAGCTTAGAGGTAGAATGCCCCTGGGTTCAATCTCTAGCACCACACACACACACCACAAATTTCCTAGCCATATCCACTGACAAAGCCTAGAAATCATGACCAACCAATAAGAATGAGCCCCTCAAACCAAATGCTATGTAGTTTCCAAATAGTATGTCCACTAAAAGAAGACAGGGCCTCTTGGCACAATGGCTGTGGCAGGAAATGTACAAGACCAGCCTGGACCATCTTGTTATACCAGAAGCAAGCAAGTGATCAAAGACCGTCGGAATCTCGTCCAGGAACTTACGAGCCAACATGAAGAAGTTCCCACCCGCCAAACCCAGGCTAATTTGAGCATCAGTAAGCATAGTAACTACAGTGAGTTGAAACACGCAAAGTAAACTGAAATCCACCAATTAACAACAACGCTAAAATAATAAATTGAAAGAAAAAAAAAGGGATGAAGAGGAAACCCAAAGACGAGAAGAGATTTATCAGACAAACCAATACGTGCTCTTATTGGAAACCTCGTTGAAACCAAAACAAAAAAGCAAACATACCAAAAAAAGCTGAGAAATACACTTATATTTATGAGAAAGGTGGAAACGTCAAGATCTTACTTGATGTTTGATTTTATTAAGGAATAATAATTCACTATTTTAAGTGTGATAATGGTATTGAAGAGATGCTTTTTAAATGTCTTTTACAATTTTGATGTTTGGGATTTGCTAAAAAATAATACAGGAGAGGAAATAAGAATTTTGGAGCTTTATCATTCTATTTTATTTAATTTTTTTGTATATTTTTGGAAGTTTTCCAAGGTAACTTTTTTAAAAAAAAGATTTACATTAGCATAACGGATATCAGCTGAGACTGTCCCAGACAAACCAGGCTGTCATTTGCCCTGTGGATAAGGACTTAATGGAAATACAGTCCAAATACTATTAGTGAGGCGGAGAGGGACAGGAGGTTCAGGTGGGTCAATTTCTGCAAAAAGTATCCAGTATGACTGTATTTGGATCATTTGGTGTTTTTAATGCTATTAGATAACCCATTTTTCTTTTTCTTTTTACCTGCCTCCATCCGTGTTTAATTTGCTTAATAACAATTTCTATTTGAGAAGTTCTGCCGTCTTCTTTTCTTCTTCTTCTTCTTCTTCTTTTTTTTAATCTAGCTCCGTTTCTCCCAAAGAGCCTCTAGCAAACAGGCCACTAAAATTTGGCAGCTTTATTGTTGAATGCATTCAATTATCATTTCTTAAGTCTAGCACCGCATTCCTTTAATGATTTAGGACCTTGCACGGTTTTAAACGTCTCCCAAAGCTTTCATTGTAAATTGTGCTAAACATCAAAGGAGGTGAGCGATGCCCAGATGCTGTTTACCGCCTGTGAAATTCCCAGCGCTAAAGAGGACGGGCAGCCCTCGACAGATTCAGAATCCGAGCTAGGCATAAAGAAGCAACCTGCATTTGGGATGCTAATCCGAAGCCAGCGCAGGGTATGAAAAACCGCATTAGGAAATCTTTTTTTTTTTTTTAAATGGACCTTCTGCAATAATCCTTCTGTTTCTATTTCAAGTGCCACCAAGAAACAGAGTGACAATTCTGATGTCCACGGGGGAAAGAGTCCCTTGTGGCTGCAGCCAACCTAGGGTTAGTGTTACTGGGTACCAATGGCATTTCTTTAAACTGGGACCCTAAGTCAGAGCCTTAGGAAAGTCCTCCATGCGCTGTGTTAAAACAAAAGCAAAGTAAACGGATTTGGATATTCTGGCTCTTTTCTCTGCAATGTCCTGCTGGGGGTGGGGGGCAGGGAGGAGAAGGGAGAACCATCCTGTGCCAGAGGAGGTTCCTGGTACCTCTACCCACATCCTTTGATGTCGGGATGTTTATATAATTATTAAGAGAGTTGATCCAAAGATATATCCCATATGCTTCCAAACCTTTCTTTCATTTCTTTTTTTTTAAGAAAAATTTAAAAAGCAATTTCTGCTCATCCACACCACCATGAAACTTCTGATAGCTTGCGTCTTTCTGGATGGCTGGTTATTTTGCAACATGAAAATGTAGCACTGGATCATTTAGTATGGAATCCGTCAGTGGGAAAATTCCCATGCCTGGCTACAGAGAGATCGAGGTCCCTGCCCTCCTCCCCTCCTGCTAAAATGTATTTCCTTCCTGATAGACAGACATCTTTGTCTGTTTGTCCCCAGACATCTGTCAAGGGCCAACCACACTGCAGCAGAGTTTTAGGCTCTGGCAGATAGTCAAGCAGCCAAAGGCCTCCTTTCTTTTCTTCTGAACAGCTTAGTTCAGTGGGTACAGCCTAATCTGCAGGGTTGAAATCACCTGGCCTCCTCTGCAACAGGAGGCCAGGTAGCACTGGCTAAGAGCATGTGCTCCAGGTCAAATGGTCTGCACTTGAGCTCTGGTTTGGGGACCTTAGACAAGTCCCTGCAACCTCAGTTGATTCACCTGTAGTCTGGGGATGCTAAAGCCCTACCTCTTAGGGCTGTTTGAGAATAAACCAATACATGCAAGAGTACCTAGAACAGTGATAAACACTCCACCTACACCAGCTATGCATTCGCAATGGTATTATTCTCCACGTAGCTGTCCGCCCCTTGATGCCTCTCTCTCTTCCCTTGGACCCTTGGCCATCCCCTAACCCTTCCATTAGCATTCTGGCTGGCCCCCCTCACCCCCACCCTTTGCCTGTTCTTTTCTCAACCCTCCTCCTCCCTTGGGAAACAAAGAAGCATGAACTCCTATAGCCTGACCTACTTTTTAAAACTAGTGTCTGCCAAGCATAACAACATAGTGTCTTCATGGACAGAGCGCTACTAGGCCAGGGCACTTCCTAACCACGTCTCTCACCAGCTGGAGGGGATATTCCCCTGGGGTTTGGCAGCTGGCCTGGTTTCTGCTGACCTGAGGCCCAGCTGTTGCAGGTCAGGGGAAGGTGAGAACTGACTCAGGGACCAACGCCCCTCGGAGGCTGGGAGCAGCCACGGTGCCCAGGAGTGTCCAGGCAGCAGCGATGAGGATGAGCTGCTGCCATTTTGAAAAAAAAAAAAAATGGAGAAAATTATTTGGAGCACTTTGAAGAGAAAGATTACTAAAAAGGACATTGAATACATGTGGCCGTGTGCTGTGTATATAATATTCCCTCTGTGGTCCTTTCAAGACGGGGATGTGCAGATGATCCTCAAGGCTTTAGAACCTGATTTGTGTTTCTTTTGGATTTCGTGAGCAGGAAGACCGAAATTTATTCCAGTTACAATTGCAGTAACACTTCTGGAGGACCTGCTGTATAGCATGCACTAAGCTGTAGGGCCTCAGATGCGAGGTCTCTTAATTCTCACTGTACCTGGGTTTACTCCTTCTTTTCCCTGGGGAAGTTAAACAACATACCTCTGGCCACACAGCTAAAAAGAGGCAAAGCTGGGATTTGAACTCAGGCCTGAATGATTCCCAAGCCTGGAGTCTTTCTACCACTCCACTGAATATAAACATACACTTTCAGAGGGCCTGGTTAAAATGTTCTGTTCTAGTGTTATTAACGACAACAGTTTTAAATTTCAGCGGGATGCCAAACATGACCCCAGGTACACGCATTGCTATTACCCTACTAATGTGCTGTCTTCGGCTCCTTGGAATCCAGATATTATCTCAGAGTTAGTAGATGCTTCTGACTGTGCAGTTATTCAAGTTTCCTATCAAAACTTTGCATGCAGATATCAAAATGCGACTCGGGAGACTTGGTCATTTTTTTCTGAGATTTCGTTGTGTGTGTACAACAGCGGCAAGAAAAGAGGAGCTCTAAGGAGACTGTTTTAAGATTTTAGTACAGCTACTTAAAAATAGGCACACAATGTTGTTTGATTTCCGAGAGGCCGAAAGGAATAGTAAACAAATCGTGCAGTCAGTCCTTTACCGCGCACTCACTACCTGGGAAGAGCATTGTTTGTTCACAGCAAATATGTAACCACAAAACACATTAAAATGCAGAAAAACCATCTGACCAAACAAAATCATGATAAATCAGCTTGAAACTTGTTGCCATTACACGGCATTAAATATGCTCATCTAGCGAAGAGTATGCGTTAGTCACCTGCTTAATTGTGCACATGATTAAAAGGGTTGCTGCTCTCTGATTTATAGGTTGGATCTTCTAATTACTTAGCTGTAGCAATTAGGGTCTTCTTTGTATTACACTTCTTCAGGCCAAAGATGCCTTCTATCGCTTGGACCAGATTTAGGAGGGCAAATTCTGGCTGCCGTCCCATCCCCCAGCGCCGCCCCCTGGTTGAAGTTGTTCCCAACTGGGGATCTTAAAGGCAAGTCTGATGCTGTTGGGAGGGGATGAGAGGAAAGTCATTGTGGTGACGGAACCCTGTCTCTCCTTGAAAGCCCCGTTTGCTTTGAGGTTTCTTTGCAGCTCCAGGAGGCCCATGACCTTGGAGACGTAGGACGCTGTCTTCATCCAGTAGACTACTTTCCAGATTTTTCTTCACTAAAGAAAGATCAGAAGTGCCCGGACTTGAATAGAAATGTATATCACATTTGGCTAGACCTAAATTCTTCCATAAAAATATAATTATGGTTTTAAAAAAAAAAAGACTTTAAGAGGCCCTGCAGCATGATCGGGACATCCATTCTTTATCTAATGTGCTAGCAGCACTGCTGTGCATGCAGGGGCTCAAAGAATGGGCTTTGGAGTTCAAGTACATGGGTTCAAATCACAGCTCAGAAATGTACTGGCTGTGCAGCACCGGAAGACTTACATAGCGTCTCTGAGCTTCAGCTTTCTTGTTAAAATGGGGCTAACAAGAATACCTAACTTTGAAGAGTTTTGAAGATAAAATGAGATAAAACTGTAAAATAAGCATTTAGCCTGGCTCTCAATCACATAGCAAAGCAACTCAATGCGTGTATTATTTGTGGTGTACTTACTATTCTTAACCCTGTGAATCATTTATTCGTGCATGCAGCAAATATTCAAGTACCTACCAACAGACCCCGAGGGCCATGTTCTTTTCATTACCTTCCCTTACCCTCCCAGGACATAAACCTTAAACTTCTAGGCACAGGGAAGCCATTTATTATGTTGAGTGAGAAAAATCCCACTTTTTGAAGTGTCAAAAGGCTTGGATTTAAGCTCGTGTAAATCAATTCTTATATGTCACAGAGCTTTGGAGAACATGCACACCAGGACATCCGTGCAGAGCTAAGCCCTGTGGCTGGAGCTCCTCGAATCAGGCCAGCATTTGGGTCAACTAAGATGGTGACATGAAAGTTCGGAAGTCCCTGCCAAAGGTCACCTAAGAGGGCTACCGAACAAGGATGGCATGGACTCCAGTTTGGCAAACACTGCTCCAGCCATGCCTTGTGCCCAACTGGGCTGGTCCCCGGAAGCAAGCAGCAGCCCGTGGTACCTGTTCTCAGTGGCCTTGTGGTCCAGCAGGGATGCAGATGTTCAAACCAGCACCAGCCATCCCAGTGATGAGGAAGGCAGCTGAGGAAAGGATGCTCCGACGTTGCTTGGCAACATCTAGGGAGGCATCCAGAGGAGGGCACCTTTGAGCTGAGCTCCAGTAATCTTTGCCATGAGGACAAATAGGAAGAATTTTATGGGGAACCAAAAAAAAAAAGCCTCTAATAAGAAATTTTGAACTAACAACAATAATATTAATCACAGCCACTGTAGATTTTGTCAAATTCAAACACCTTTTTTTTTTTTTTTTTTTTTTTGCATTTAAAGGATCTTATTCATCAGCCATTGCAAGTGACTTTTTCGATTTGAAGGCATCTCTCCCAGACTAGGTTCAATTAATTACAGAAAGGACAGTGGAGCCGGGTGTGGTGGCACACACCTATAATCCCAATACTTGGGAGGCTGAGACCAGGGGATTTTAGGTTCGCAGCCGACCTCAGCGACTTATTGAGGCAGGTTTGAGGGGAGCTGCAGCAACTTAGCAAGGCTCTTAGCAACTGAGCAAGACCCTGTTTCCAATGAAAAATAAAATAGGGCTGGAGGTGTAGCTCAGAGGAAGAATGCCCCTGGGTTCAATCAGAAGGAAGGAAGGAAAGAAGAAGAAAGGAAGGAAGGGAGGGAGGGAGGGAGAAAAGAAGGGTCAGTGGCCTCCATGGGACCTCAGGCACGGAAGATCCCTGACAGGCCTGCTGTGTAGGACGCTCACTGAAGGCGCTGTCACAGAAAGTCTGGTTCTTCTGTAGAGCCCGAA
>PVLC010007240.1:37135-64630 GCA_004027655.1 Graphiurus murinus | reverse complement strand
CGTGGTGGCGCACGCTTGTAATCCCAGCATTCGGGAGGCTGAGACCGGAGGATCCGGGTTCGCGGCCAGCCTCAGCTACCTAGTGAGGCACTCCGCAACTTAGTGAGACCCGGTTTCAAAATAAAGAATAAAAAATAGGGCTGGGGGTAGAGCTCGGAGGTAGAATGCCTCTGAGTTCAATCCCCAGTACCAAAAAAAATAAATAAATAAAGAATGAAAAATAGGGCTGGGGGTATAGCTTGGAGGTAGAATGCCCCTGAGTTCAATCCCCAATACCGCAAAAAAAACCCCCAACTTATTAGAGGGTACTAAGAATGCCACAGTAATAATTAACTTGGTTCTGAATGCTCAATCGGACTGCTTGTTGAACTTTCTTGAGTTTTTGGTTTTGTAGTGATTTAGAATTACCTAATTATTATTAAGTACTAAGCATTAAAAGCACTGACTAGAGTTGTTTAAAACATTACACAAATATTTAGGCCTTAATGTGGATAATTCAGAATTTCCCAGGAGAAAAGAAAACTCAACTGGAGTGTATCAGTTTTCTTAAAAGTCATATATAAGCAGTGGTGCACACCTGTGATCTTGGTACTTGGGAGGCTGAGACAGGAGAATCACAGTTTTGAGGCCAGTCTCAGCAATTTAGGGAGAATCTCTACCCCTAGCAAGACCCTGTTTCAAAACAAAAAAACTAAAAAGGACTGGGGAATCTATCTCAGAGATAGAATGCCCCTGGGTTCAATCCCTAGTACCACATACAAAAAATAATATATATATATATGATTTTCCCAAGTAAATCATATATATATATATATATATATATATATATATATATATATATATATATATGGGAAAATCATATATACAAGGAAATATATATATATATACAAGTAAATATATATTTACTTGGAAAAATCATATATACATGTGATTTTTTTTTTTTTTTTTTTTTTTTTTTTTTTTTTTTTTTTTTTTTTTTGCGGTACTAGGGATTGAACTCAGGGGCGTTCTACCTCCGAGCTACACCCCCAGCCCTAGTTTTTATTCTTTATTTTGAAACCGGGTCTCACTAAGTTGCAGAGTGCCTCACTAGGTAGCTGAGACTGGCCGCGAACCCGGATCCTCCGGTCTCAGCCTCCCGAATGCTGGGATTACAAGCGTGCGCCACCACGCCCGGCTTACATGTGATTTTATATATGATATATATGATTATACATATGATTTTATATACTTTATATAAAATATATATGTATGCATGCTTTACTATAACTGCTGCCAATGCTGCAGGGAATGGCATGCAGATAATCCACCACATGGGGGCGCTCCTAAACCTCTGTGTTTTCAGGGAGGTCCTTTTTTTTTTTTTTTTGCTAGAATGGAAAGGAGATAGCTTCTATATTTATTTACTTATTTATAGAACTGGGGATTGAACCCAGGGGCATTCTACCTCTAAGCTACATCTCTAGCCCCCTTTTTATTTTTTATTTTGAAACGGCCTCACTAAGTTGCAGAGAGCCTCACTAAGTAGCTGAGGCTGGCCGCGAACCTGCAATCCTTCTGTCTCAGCCTCCCAAGTACTGGGATTACAAGCGTGCACCACTACACCCATCTTAGATAGCTTCTATATTATGACAGCCTCTTTTAAATTCTCCTTCTGTTCCCCTCATCTTTCCCTTTGCTGATCTCTTTTATCTTCTCAAACATTTAAAATAGTACTATAATAGTTATCTTCCAGATGTAAGGTATATCTGATGGCAACTTGACCTAGTAATCTCATATTTCTGATTAGTTTTGGTGATTTCTCCTCTTCTTTACAAAAAAGGTAGTGAGCCAGCATCGTAGCACATGCCTATAATCCTACTTGGGAGACTGAGACAGGAGGATCACATGTTCGAGGCCAGCCTCAACAACTTAGCAAGATTCTCAGCAACCTAGTGAGACCCTGTTTCAAAATAAAAAATAAAAAAGGGGCTAGAGGTGTAGCTTAGAGGTAGAATGCCCCTGGGTTTAATCCCCAGTACTGCCCTTCCCCCCCCAAAAAAATGAGGCTGGGTTATACTTTGCACCCTCAAGTTACAGATGCAGTTGGAAAGGGAATCAGATATTCCAACAGAGGAGTTTTTAATGTGGAGAAGAATGTTTGAGAGCTCTCCTAACTCCCCAGGACCCCACAGCTGGGAAATAGAAGAGCCAGACTCAAACACAGGACTCCCTGACCCCCAAGTCAGTTGTTTAAAGATGAATTCTACTTAGTAGAAATAACAGTTAACTGTCAACGGGCATGTCTTCAACTAGAATTCCCTATTAATTGACATGTTGATGGATTGCCAAGACAAATCCTGTTTATAATGCAAACCCTCAAGAACCTTAATCATCAGAAAGATTAAGCAGTGTTCACTGTGGTTTATTAGGTATACTTTATGATGTTATAATTCTTAGAAAATAATTTTGGCCATAAATTGCCAAGAGGGTGACTTTTTAATCCTTTTTTTGAGGCATAATTAATGTCAGGTGACTTTTTTAATGTGAATATTTGAATACCACATTTCTTTACTGTGCTATGTAATTGAGAGCTTATGGTACTTTGTTTAATAAATTTCTGCCTTTCTGCATTTGTGGAGTTTTCCAGAGAACAGTTGTTGCCAGAAAGCTAAGTCCTATGAAAATGCTTACTATGCAAATTCATGGAGCATACGCATGAGATGTTATGCTTTTTCATGAAAAAAAGTATTTTTCTCCTGGCAAGGATGAGTCTGAAGTTAAATGGAAGTTCTGTGCTTTGGGGTCCATTAGTTTGCATTTAAAAGCCAAAGTCCTGCAGACAGAGTTGAAAATTTCTGGAAAACATTGACTTCTATTCACAGTACTCTTTGAGATGGGAGTTATAATTGTCTCACTGAAGCTGCGTACTGTAGGAGGCCAGGTGTGAGATTTCTGGTAGTACCAAAAATATTCTTAGCGCTGACTTTCCGTGAAACTTGTCCTTTGTTAGCTTTTCACAGGCAGTATCTTTGCTTTGTTAAAAAGGGTAAAAATAATCTCTTTACAAAGGGGTTCAGTATCAAAAGGTATTTTGATGCCTTGGGAGAAGGCCTATAGAAATAAAAATTTTAAAATCTATATATAACTTTTTCAGCTCTGTATTTTGGGAAGAAAGGTAGTTAGCAGTGTGGCCATTGCTGTGTAATAAATCCAAATGAATGTCGGTGTGGAGGCTAACTGCATAGAATCTAGGAGTATCCTTGGTGCTACAGTACAGGCAGAGAGGTTCTTGATCCCTGTGCCTGCCTGTGACAGTTTTCACTGGCGCCCGGGAACATGAGAAAAATAAGGAGAAGATAGTGTTTATGTCTTTAGAAATTTTCTGATTTATAGTCAGTCACATAATTCTAGGGTTCTTTTTGTTGTTTTGATTTTTTGTGATAAGGGGATTGAATCCAGAGGTGTTCAACTTCCAAGCTCCACCCCTAGACTTTTTTGTTTTTGGTTGAAACAGGGTCTCTAGGTTGCTGAGAGTCTCACTACATGCTGAGCCTATCCTTGAAGCTGTGATCCTCTTATCTTAGCCACCCAAGTACTGGGATTACAGGTGTGCATCTTTCTGGTCCCCCCCCCCCTTTTTTTCTCTTTGTGGTACGGGGGATAGAACCCAGGGGCCTTCTACCTCCAGGCTACACCCTCAGACCTATTTGTATTTCTTACTTGGAAACAGGGTCTTGCTAAGTTTCGGAGAGCCTCCCTAAGGTGCTGAGGCTGGCTTTGAACCTGTGATCCTCCTGTCTCAGCCACCCAAGTACTGGAATTACAAGCATGCACCACCATGCCTGCTTTCTAGTTTTCAATGTTAAAAATCTCCTTGCTTTTTCACCATGATAGCAACAATAGGTAGTTTTGTGTTTTTGAACATCCAGTTCATACCTGGCAAAATGCACAATTGGTAATTCTAATTTAGTACTTCCCCTGTCTCTGATTTGTTTGGAAATATCCCTGTTCTATGAAATCTGAGTCTGGCAGCATCGGGAGCTACACTGGCTTTGGAACTAAGAGCTGAGACTTAGACCAGCCCTGCCATTGACTTGAGGCTGCACAGACCCAGAACTTTCTAGGTCTCGGTTTCATTATCTCTAGAGCTGGAATAATCTTCCTTTGCAAGGTTGTTGTGAAAGTTGAAGTTTCGTTTGTTTGCTGGGTTTTTGTTGTTGTTGTTTTGGCACTGGGGATTGAACCCAGGGGCATTCTACCTTCGAGCTCCATCCCCAACACGCTTTAGTTTTTATTTTGAAACAGGGTCTTGCCAAGTTGCTGAGAGTCTAAATTGCTAAGGTTGGCCTTGAACCTTCGATCCTCCTGTCTCAGCCTCCCAAGTACTGGGATTACAGGCATATACTACCACGCCTTGCAAAAGTTGAAGAAAGTCTTTTGAAAGCACCTGGCAGGACTAGCCCACCACAATGGTGATTGTTGAATAAAAGGCCACTACCAACATGACTAACTCTCTATATAACTCTACCCTTCTTGTGCCTTGTGTTTCTCACATGTGAACAGGGTTTCAGGTTTGTAGGACTGTTGTGGGGATTACATTATATGCATAAAGGTGCTTCAGACATGGTCCTCTTTGAGGATTACCTGCTTTTTTTTTTTTTTTTCCCCAGTACTGGGGATTGAACTCAGGGGCATTCTACCTTCGAGCTATACTGCCAGCCCTATTTTTTATTCTTTATTTTGAAATAGGGTCTCATTAAGTTGAGGAGTTCCTCACTAAGTAGCTGAGGCTGGCCGAGAACCCGGATCCTCTGGTCTCAGCCTCCCAAATGCTGGGATTACAAGCATGCGTCACCATGCTTGTAATCCTGCTTTTTATTATTTTATGATTATTGTAAAAATTACTGCCACCATTGAGAATTTACAGGTAGTCCTTCCTTTATTGAGTTTATAATTGGGTAAGGTGTGTTCTGTTAAAGCACACAGATGATGGTGATATTAAAGTGGTACTTGCAAAATGTGGTCAGAGCAGCCAGGTATGTTGGTGCACACCTGTTACCCCCGTACTTGGGAAGCTGAGACAGGAGGATCAGCTCCAGCAATTTAGTGAGACCCTCTGCAACTGAGCGAGATCTTGTTTCAGGATTACAGGTGTGAGCCACCATGCTCCACAATACCTCTATGTTTTATGTACAACTTTTCTTTCCTTTTCATATCTTCATCCTGTCCTCAGCCTGTCTCATTCTTCATGGTTAACATGTTAATGGTTGGTACTTGTCATCCCAGATTTTTCTAGATGTGAACTGTGTATATGTAAATATAGAATCATTTTGATGATGAAGGGATCATACTATCCATTTGGTTCTGAAAATTTTGATAGTATTAAATAGCATATGATAGAGTAAAAAAATACAGAACAATATTCAGCTTCCTTCATACTCTGGTTGATTAGTTTCCCTTCCTAGAAGCAGTTGTTTATATATACTTCCATATTGTATATGTATATACAATATATATACAATATATATGTGTGTGTGTATATGTATTTCTCTCTGTATGTATAAACATGTATACATATTCATGTATGTGTTTATATACATACCCACAGTGTAATATATATACACATACATGTACATATACATGATTTTAAAAAATATAGTGGAAGCATACTATTTAGCTCCTTGTCGCTGCCCCCCCCCTTGGTTTAATGCTATATTTTGGAGCTTATTCCATATCAAATAATTCATGTGAATACTTGTAAGTGCTCAAAAGTGCTAATTATTAGCATTTTTTTCTCATCAGTACCTAAGCAGCTTTCCTATTTCTTTTTTCAGGCTGCAGAACATTCTATGGCAGACACAGATACACCAGTTTGTTATTGATGGACTTTTAGTAGGCTTCCAGCACTGGGCCATTAAAAATGACCCTGCAGTGAACATCTTTGCTCCAAAGTCCCTATATGGATGTATGAATATATCTGCAGGAGAAAATCCTATTAGAAGAATGTGCCTTTTATTAATTAATTAATTTTATTTAATTATTCATGGTACTGGGGATTGAACCCAGGGTATTCTACCTCTGAGCTATACCCCCAACCCTTTTTATTTTTTCTTTTGATGCAGGGTCTTGCTAGGCTGTCCTCAAACCTGCAATCTTCCTGTCTCAGCTACCAAGGACTGGAATTACAGGTGTGTGCCACCATACCCGACAAGAATGTGCCTTTTAAATTTTGTTCCATGTATAGAAGGCAGTCTGGCAATTGATTGAGCCTATTTACATTCCCACTACAAATGTAGGAAAGTTCCTGGTTCCTTGGCCTTTCCAAAACTGTCCAGAGCACAGCACATAAGACAAGGCTAGCTAATATTGGGACATGATTATTAGTTTTCACAACTTAGAATTCCCATTTTGTCCTGTATAGTCTTGTCACAGCTTCTGGGTTTTTGTTTTGTTTGTTTGTTTGTTTCTCTCTCTCTCTCTCTCTCTCTCTCTCTCTCTCTTTCTTTTTTTTGTGGTTCTGGGGATGGAACCCAGGGGCCTTCTACCTTTGGGATACACCCCTAGACCTATTTTACTTTTTATTTGGAAATAGGATCTCACTTAGTTGCTGAGAGCCTCATTAAGTTGCTGAGGCTGGCTGTGAACCTGCAGTCCTCTTGTCTCAGCCTCCCAGGTTCTGGGGTTACAAGTGTGTGCCACCACGTCCAGCCTATTTTTAAATTTTTGAGGAGCTTGCTTGAGATAGAAGAAAAGCCTTTCTTTCTTTTCTTTTCTTTTTTTGAACCCAGGGGTGTTTTACCTCTGAACTATATATATCCTTGGTCCTATTTTATTTTTTATTTGGAAACAGGATCTTGCTAAGTTACTGAGAGCCTTGCTAAGTTACTGAAGCTGGCTTCAAAGCTACCTCCAAGCTACATTGCTAGTCCTTTTTGTTTTGAAACCAGGTCTTGCTTAGGTTGCTGAGTCTTGCTAAGTTGTTGAGACTGGTCTTGAACTTGTGATCCTCCTTTCTCAGCCTTCCAAGTACTGGGGTTATAAGTGTGTGCCTTACACCTGGGCTAAGCCTTCTGCTCTTTTAACAATTTTACCATTAATTTGAAAGATGTGGATATTTATTCCTGTATTGCAGTGCTCAAAAGGCTAATATTTTGCCCTTTAGTTAATGCAGAGGAATAGGTCCCTCTTTCTTAGTTACAATTGTTACTTCATGGTTTCTAAGAGGAAGTACTTAGTGACTGTCACCAAGCAGGAAATGGAAAAGTAATGGTAGTAATTTAACCCAGAAAACTATGGCCTTCTGGAATGTTGAAATAATTCCTTTGTTGTTGTTGTTATTATTATCATTATTACTTTAAATACCTAAAAACATTAACATTATTCACTATATGGGTTTGGGGATTTACATCTTTTTTAAACAACTACGTGTTATTGGAAATTTTTGCCTGGATTCGTTTACTGTTTTACTAACCGGCCAGCTCTTTTCTGCACAAAATGAATAACAAAACTGTAGATTCTGTAGTCTCTAGTTTTCCCACCCAGGCAGTATCAATGCTGGTACTGAATTCTTCAGAAATGCTTTGGCCCTGAATACAGTGTTCTAAAAAGAAAAGTACTTATGAATCCAAAGCAGCAGTCTCACTAATGTCTTTCTGTTATTAGTAGGATTAGATATTTATGGACAGGAATACTTTGAATCAGGCAGGCCTAATAAAATAAAGGCAAATTGATAAAAAAGTAAAAACTAGATGAAATCGAGTTGAGGTGGTTTATTTTGGTGCTTTCTTTTGTGTCCAGTGTCAGATATACCCTTTCAAGAGGCATTCTACCTCCGAGCTGCACACAAGCCCTGTGTGTGTGTGTGTGTGTGTGTGTGTGTGTGTGTGTGTGTGTGTGTGTTGAAACAGTATCTCACTAGGTTGTTGAGAGTCTTGCTAAGTTGCTGAGGCTGGTCTCAAACCTGTGATTCTCCTGTCTCAGCCTCCCAAGTACTGGGAATACAGGTGTGTGCCACCATGTCTGGCTTTCTACGGTATTGCAGAAGTTTATTTCTTGAACAATTCCTTTACTTTTTTTTAATACACACACACACACACACGCATGCATGCACACACACATGAATATCAGCCTAGAAGAATTTGTGTAGTTTGTTTCAAGAAAGTGAGTATATAAAACTTTGGGTTCGGGGTGTAGCTCAGCAGTAGAGTGCATGCTTAGAATGTGCAGGAGCTATGTTTGATCCCCAGCATTAAAAAAAACAAAAAACAAACAAAAAACCCCCCACAAAACTTTGAATTAGATTCCTTTTTTTTCCTCTTCTTTTTTTAAGCTATCACTAAAGAATTGTGCTGGAAAAGATGTTATAGATGATCTGGTGTTACATAGAAAGAAACAGAGACCCCCCCCAAAAGTGAAGTCACTGGTTCAAGACCATAGATAGCAGACAGAAGAGGCTGACACTGACCTGGGGTCTCCCACTACACTGTCCTTATGTGAACAACACCTTAAACTCTCATTTCTTTGTAATTTTCCTTAGAGACCATGTAATTTAAATAATGAACCGATGAATAATTTTTAAGCACATTGTATATAAAGTAGCACTTTATTTATTTTTGTGGTACTGGGAATGGAACCCAGGGGCATTCTACCTCTGAGCTGCACCCCCAGCCCTATTTTATATTTTATTTTGAAACAGGATCTCACTAAGTTGCAGAGGGCCTCGCTAAATTGCTGAAGCTGGCCTCTAAGCTGTGATCCTCCTGTCTCAGCCTCCCAAGTACTGGGATTATAGATGTGAGCCCCTACGCCCAGATATAAAGTAGCCCTTTACAAAATATGTTCCAGGTCTGTTAATAGGTGTTAACATCGAATAAAGAAGGCAATTCAGAGAACCCCAATTCCCCACCCCCCTTTTTGGTGGTACCGGGATTGAACCCAGGTGTAGTCTACCTCTGCGCTACACCCCCAGCCCTATTTTATTTTTGTTAATTCTTATTTTTTTACTTTTATTGGTGCATTGTAACTATATATCATAGTGAGATTCAAGGGGATGCATTCATATGTGCCCACATCCCGTGGTGTAGTTCTCTCTATATCCTAGCTCACTTTATTTTTCATTTTGAAACAGAGTCTCACCAAGTTTCCGCTGGCCTCAAACCTGAGATCCTCCTGTCTTGGACTCCCAAGTACTGGAATTGCAGCCAGGCACCACTGCACCCAGCCTTTTCCCCTTTTATTTATTTATTTTGCGGTACTGGGGATTAAATCCAGAGGCATTCTACCTCTGAGCTACACCCCCAGTCCTATTTTATATTTTTTTCGCAGTACTGGGGATTGAACTCAGGGGCATTCTACCTCTGAGCTACACCCCCAGCCCTATTTTTTATTCTTTATTTTGAAACAGGGTCTCACTAAGTTGCGGAGTGCCTCACTAGGTAGCTGAGGCTGGCGGCGAACCCGGATCCTCCGGTCTCAGCCTCCTAAATGCTGGGATTACAAGTGTGCGCCACCATGCCCGGCTCCTTTCCCCTTTTAAATAGAGCATCTTAGAGCCCCCCACCCCCATACTGGGGATCAAATCCAGAAACTCACACATGCTAGGCAAGTGCTCTGCCACAGAGCCCTGCCCCAGCCTATCTAGGTCTGAGTCCATTATTTTAATTTTTTGTTTTGAAACAGGGTCTTGCTAGATGGCTGAGAGTCTTGCTAAATTGCTGAGGCTGGCTTCGAACCTATGATCCTCCTGTCTTAGCCTCCCAGGTATTGTGATTACAGGTGTGTGCCTTACACCTGGCTAAGCCTTTTGCTTTTTTGGCAAAAAGGGGGAAGGGGGCTGGGCCACCATGCTTGACTATTTAGGGTATTCCTGTGTAAGAAAACACCCTTGAGTGCTGACACCTGTCACCGAAAACCTAAGTAATCACTGAGCCAGATTGCTGCTCCCACTGGTCATGGGAGGAAAATATTTACTTCTTACATTTCTCAGTGAAAGAACATATGTAGTGGTCTGAAATTTGTGTGTATGTGTTTAAAAAAAGTAGAAGAATTGTTGAAGTAAACTTCTGCAGTAGTGCAGAAAGCCAGGCATGGTAACACACACCTATATTCCCAGTGCTTGGGAGGCTGAGATAGGAAGATCGCAGGTTCAAGGCCCGCCTCAGCAACTTAGCAACGGTCCCATGAAAGTCACTTACCTGGAATATCAATGGAGTCAAAGGTCAGACCAGGAAACACTGGAGGACTGGTTCAGCTTTCTCCTGTCTGGTGGAGCCTGTAAGAGCTGCAAGTGACTTGAAGAGGTAATTTAGTAATGTAATAGGTAAAATTAGGTCACCCAGCCACCCTTGGACCTTAACGAGGTGTCTGCAGAACACAGCTGGAAGGGGATCGAAGACAGAACCTGCTGGACGATCTTCTGACGCGCGAACGACTGCTTCTGGCATCCTTTAAGAACGAGGGCGCCGAGCCGGATCTAATCAGGTACGAGGTTTTCATTTGCAGGGATTACTCGGCGGGCGAGGGTTTGCTTGCAGTTATTCCAGCTGTTTCCTGAATGGCTCAAGTTCTTTACAAAATCTGTTCATGTCGAGTGTTTGACTCTAATTTCCTATTTAGTTTAAGTTTTCATTACTTTTCTAGATTGAGTAAAGTGAGTATGTTGAGCTGAACCCCCTCTCGGGCATCTCATACTAGGTAGAATGCGAAGTCAGAACAGTTCTTCTGAGTTCTTTGGTGAAGTTTTCTGAGTTGTTAGCTGCCTCCTAAACTCCTGAAGTCACTGCTTGTCAGGAAAAAACAAGTTTTGTTTTTTAAATTGGACTGTAAAAAAAAAAATGTGTCTTGATAGGACCGCAGCCCAGGCGGCTCTGCTGGTGATTCACACTCCACAGAGCTGACAGCTGCTCAGAATGCAGCCCTGTTGGACTGGCCTGGCGGAGGGGTCCAGCTTTCCAAGGCTGCGGCTAAGGAACCTGTAAACTGTAACGTCTTTAGCACTGGGCTCCCCCCTGCTTCTAGAACTCTCTTCATTGTGGGACCCATTCCAGAAGGAAGTGAACTTAGGAAAGAAATCTCTTTCTCTCCCCTTCCCTACTAGGGGTGATGTGGTCATGCTGGGGAGGTGGCTTGCTCCTCTTGTTGCGGCGTAGTTCCCAGTTAGGAAAGTTAGGAATGATAAGCTTCCCAAGGGCCATGGTCTTTTGTTTTTGTTTTTGTTTTATGTGTGTGTGGGGGGGAGGGGGGTACTGGGGATTTATCCTAGGGCCATACTACCTCTGAGCTGCACCCCCAGTCTTTTTTTTTTTTTTTGCGGTGCTGGGGATTGAACTCAGGGACATTCTACCTCCGAGTTATACCCCCAGCCCTATTTTTTATTCTTTATTTTGAAACAGGGTCTCACTAAGTTGCAGAGTGCCTCACTAGGTAGCTGTGGCTGGCCGTGAACCTGAATCCTCCGGTCTCAGCCTCCCAAATGCTGGGATTATAAGTGTGCGCCACCATACCCGGCTCCCAGTCTTTTTTAAAGTTTACAGTTTTTGTTTTGAAACAGGGTTTCACTAGATTGCTGAGGCTGACCTTGAACCTGGGATCCTTCTGTCTCAGGCTCCCAAGTACTGGGATTACAGGCGTGTACCACCATGCTTGGCAAGGGCGATAGTTTTTTACCCCAGCTGCACACTAGCAGGCCCTCCTCATTTGGGGTGCTGTGAGGGTCATAAGCAGCTGATCACAGATGTCTGCCTTAGGACGAGCTGTGGAGATGCAGCAAGTTCCCTCCCATTGGTCCCAGTCTTTTCAGGAGCCCGCAGTCCAAGGTTTTCTGAAGGAAAATATGAAATGCTGAAGTAGATGAACTGCTGAGTCATTTCTGTGAAGAAATGGAGCGTGGAGTCAGGACCCTTTCTCAGGAGCTCTCTGGGCAGGGTTTCTACACACAGACCAAGGCCCAGGGTGGATTCATAGTGGCTCCTCACAGGTTTCTGGCTTCAGCCCTGGGGACGGGGAAGTAGTGAATGAGGACAGTGGTCCAGTTGGTGAAATAGAACAAGTAAGCAAAGGAATCCAAGGCACAAAGACATTACCATCTTCCAAGGGCCTTTATGTTGAAGGAAGAGGGTTTTTGTTTGTTTTGTGGTACTAGGAATTGAACCCATGCATATTCTACCTCTGAGCTACACCCCCAGCCCTTTTTTATTATTTATTTATTTATTTACCTATTTATTTTTGTGGTACTATGGATTGAACTCGGGGCATTCTATCTCTGAGCTACACTCCCAGTCCTATTTTATTATCTTTTAGTTTGAAACAGGGTCTAAGTTGCAGAGAGCCTCACTAAATTGCTGAGACTGGCCGCAAACCCGTGATCCTCCTGTCTCAGTCTCTCAAGTACTGGGATTACAAGTGTGTGTACCACGCCCGGCTTTTATTTTTTGTATTGAGACAGGGTCTCACTAGGTTGCCCAGAATCTCGCTAAGTCCTTCAAACCTGCGATCCTCCTGTCTCAGCCTCCCAAGTACTGGGATTATAGGCATGGGCCACCCACCACGCCCAGCTAAGAAGAGGTCTTTTTAGTCAAGTAATTAATATGGGCATCTTTAGGGGGGAGTATATTTCGTGGGGAAAAGAGGGTCAAGGAGAGAAAGGGTGGCCAGAGGGGGAGAAAGTATTCAAATAGTTCGACCTGGTTGTGGAGGGAGTGGTCATTATTGACTAGCAATCATTACCATTTGGTAGGAGTCTGTTCGGCGCCAGACTCCGTTATTGCTCTTCATTAGCTGTGGTATTTAATGCTATTGAAGGACCATCTTAAGAATTAGATCCTTATGGTGTGTGTGCGTCCAGTGCTAGGGATTGAATCCCAGGCCCTGCACATCAGGAAAATGCTACATCCCCAGCTTCTTTTTGGAATTTTCTTTAATTTTGAGATAGGATCTTGCCAAGCTGTCAGGCTGACCTCAAGCTTGTGATTTCCTGCCTCAGCCTCCCCAGAAATTGGAATTACAGGTGTGTGCCACTGCTCCTGGCCCGTACAATTTTTGTTGTGTGGTTTTTTTTGCTCCTCTCTTGCCTATCTTTTCTCCCATCCCTCTTTTCTCTCGTGATAGTCTGTATCCTTGCTCTTCCATGCGAGGCTGGCAGAGAGCAGCACCAGCACCCCCCCTCCCTCGCCCCAAGCCTGTATGACACTTGGAATTGCAGACTCCAACCCATACCTATTAAATAAACTCTGCATTTTAACAAGATCATCAGGTGACTTAAAGGCACATTACAATCGGAGAGAGAGACTGCTTCATAGCATTTGCTCAGAATTGTGGCATTTTATATCAGAGTCACTCAAGAGCTTTACCAAAAAAAGAAAGAAGGGGAAAAAAATAGAAACGAGAAAAAATGACAAGTGCTCTGACCATATGCTTGCAGAATTTGATTAGTAGTTTGGGGTGAGGCCAGGGGAGAAGGCTGGGGAAGCCTCGGTGAGTTAGCAAGACTCTCAGACACCTAGTGAGACCCTGTTTCAAAACAAATAAGCTGGGCATGGTGGCACGCTTGTAATCCCAGTACTTGGGAGGCCAAGACCGGAGGATCTGGGTTCATGGCCAGCCACAGCTACTTATTGAGGCACTCTGCAACTTAGTGAGACCCTGTTTCAAAATAAAGAATAAAAAAATAGGGCTGGGGGTGTAGCTCGGAGGTAGAATGCCCCTGGGTTCAATCCCCAGTACTGCAAAAACAAACAAACAAACAAATAAATAAATAAATGAATAGATAAAAAGGGCTGGTCCTTCCCAGGCGATTGTTGTAGAGAGCGGGGGCAGAGCTGCCACTGCATGTCTCAGTCTAGCGCTCATGATCCTAACAGCCTACATCTGTTTGTTTTCTGAGTAACAGGTACTATGTTAAGCTCTTCATATGTTTTTGTTTGCTCAGGAGCTATTTATAATGTCCCATTTCACAGAAGAAAAATGGAGGCTCAGAGGGGTCAATTCTAAAGCTAACTGGTCTCAGAGCTTGGATTTCAGATCCAAGCACTCCTAACCGTTGCACCATACAGGAGCTGGGCAGGCTTCCGAAGGGCTCAGCTCTGTAGCTTAGTTGTCCCCCAAGCAGCTGGGCTTCAGGATCACTGACCTTAAGCCAGAGTACACGTTCTGCCCGCTTCTCATTGTCCTTAGGACCTAACGATGCCATCGCTTTCTTAAGAAGGGCTTTGCAAACTCGAGAACCATTGTAAAGATGAGTCATTACTGGAGCTGAGTCTCCACCAGGTGAGGAGGGAGCCCATGTTGCTTCCTTGCTTCAGAGACCTGTCCCATCCGTCAGACCCCCTGCGGGCTCTAGAGGGACGCGGCCTCTTTGACCAGTCTGGACCTGGGTGCTGCCCTTGTCCTCTGCCCTCCAGCTCTCCCCTCCCCAGCCTGTTGTTTCCATGTCCTGTCTCTTCAGTACCCAGCTTGCTGCCTGCTATCTTGTTAGTTGACAGTAATGTATTAATTCTAGCTATAGGGTTAATATCTGGCATTGACTTGTCTTCTGGAGATATAGTAACCAAAGCCTCTTTGAATTGTAGGATTTAAATCAAAGTAAACTAATTGATGGGGGAATTTTAGGGAAATTGACAAGTTAGTAGCAGAGGGTTTTTTGTTGTTGCTTCTTATTGTTGTACTAGGGATTAAACCCAGGGTTTTTCTACCTCCAAGCTACACCCCTAGCCCTTTATATTTTTTATATCGAAACAGGGTCTTGTTAAGTTGCTGAGCATCTCATTGAGTTGCTGAAGCTGGCCTTGAACCTGTGATTCTCCTGTCTAAGCCTCCCAAGTCCTAGGATTACAGACCTGTGTCACCACACCTAGCCCTAATAATTCTTTTGCTTGGACCTAGCCTCAGTTCTGAGGGTATGAATTCAGTTTTAGACATGGCCAGTTTCAGCTCATAGTTTGACCATATTCTCTTGCCTCCTGATTATCAGGTTGCCTAGTTATTTCTTTTTTTCCTTTTTTGTGTCCTGGGGGTTGAACCCAGAGGCATTCTACCTTCGAGCTACACCCCAGCCCTATTTTACCTTATTTATTTATTTATTTATTTATTTATTTATTTATTTATTTATTTATTTATTTATTTATTTATTTATTTATTTTGCGGTACTGGGGATTGAACTCGGGGCATTCTACCTCCAAGTTACATCCCCAGTCCTATTTTATTCTTTATTTTGAAACAGGGTCTCACTAAGTTGCGGAGGGCCTCGCTAAATTGCTGAGGCTGGCCTCAAACCTTCAATCCTCCCATCTCAGCCTCCCAAGTCCTGGGGTTACAGGCATGTGCCACCATGCCCGGCTAGGTTGCCTAGTTGCTTCTAATACCAACTGCTAGGACCTTCCAGCTCTATCTTTGTAGAACTCCACTCTCTTCTTTGTCAGTTAGTTCCTGTGGTGTCTCCAATGACTCACAGATTTCCTCCATCCTCCCCACAGTTCATTCCCGATTCCAGCTCCTCCGACACTTTCAATTGCTTCTGTACTTCTTGATATTCAGGATGTCAGTTCGGTCACTTTGTCACTTTGGAATGGGATAGGGACACATGTCTTTCCCTTAGGTCATGGCTACAGAAGCACGTTGGCCAAAGTCTGGTCAGGACTGTGACAGGCTGCACACATGCTCTCTGGACACTTTTGCCACTAGGGCTGGATTCACCATTAGAGAACTGGAGTTAGTCTGCGAATCAATATTTCAGAGCACCTCCAGTTCACTTTGCCCCACCAGGACTCCTGAGAACCCTGGGAACCTCTCTGCCTCGGTTTCCCTCTTTCCTGTTTGCTTTGTGCAGTCCTCCTTTCGCCCCATCCCTCCTCCCGGGCCTTGCCTCCTCTCTTCTCTTCCTCCTCAGATGTGGCCTTTTTAAGAAGAGAAGAGTATTGTCCAACTTCACTTTGATTAGCATTTCCTCTAAACAGACATTACCGTGCCAATCACATGATTGAATGTGTAGCCGTCATGTGCCCGAATCTTCGGTTCACCTTATAGGATTACTGGTCATTATTCTACAGCAGAAGCCTTGGTCTAAAGAAGCACTGGTTGACTAATTTAGGGCATTTGGAAACTTGTTAAAGAAGTCTCTGTGCAACAGTGTCTCTTAGAAGATAAGCCCTGGCTTATAAAGCAATGCCGCAGCTTCTGATTTGAAAGCCCACCGCCCTTTCTATCTGAGAACACTGCCAAGCCTGACAATTAGTTAAATCTTTGTCTGTAGAGAAAAGAGAATTGCTGCATAGTCCCCTGCTCGGTGACCATCTCAAAGATTATGTGATTAACTCGGCTGCAGTGGGTGGCTAATTGGCTAAGCTTTAATCTTCACACCAATGACTATGTAGAGGATTAGAGGGAATAGGAAGTTATTTAGCGTTTGAGATGGTAGTTAAGTGTCAGGAAGGATATGTTAAGAGGACCAATTGCTAAAGTCAAAAGGAGATGATGAGTGTCCGTATTTTATCAGAATGTGGAATCTTTCATTTTAAAATCTTTCAATTTTTCCTTAAGCTACTGAAAAAGGCATGATATGTCTAATGTGTATTTCATATCGCCATAAGGGGTAGGTCGGATAGGCAAAAGAAAAATTTACATTATACCTTATATTAAAATGTCCTTTTTCTCATTTTAAACCATTGCATGTTTTATTTCAGTTTAGTACTTGGTTTGTGAGAAGGAGGATTTGTACCTGATGGTGTTAGATTTCCTAAAGAATCTATACTTATTTAATATTATTAACCCATAACTAACATACTCTTCTGGAAGTAGGGAGTCGCTCATATAAAACAATGGATAAGCCATAGATATTAGTCTCTTATTTATGTCCCAGAAATATGATAGCCTGCTAGCTTTTCTGACATGGAAGAAGGTTTTCTGACATGGAAGAAGGTGTGGAAACATTTAAGTTTTGTTTTTCTCTGTTTAAGGAAGCCAAGGAGGTATCAAGTCAAGAATATTAAAATTCTAGCTTTGTGCAGTAGCAGTATCATAGCCAATGAGGTTTATTCAAGGCATGATTATTGCTAATTGAAAAAAATATTAAAAGCCACTGGTAATTTAATAAAAGATAGATAATGAAGCAAGAATGTTATGGTAAAGCAAACTTCCTCCTTCCTCCTCCTCCTTTTTTTTTTTTTCCTTCTTGTACTGGGATTGAACCCAGGGATATTCTACCTCTGAGCTACACCTCCCCCCCAGCCCCTTTTATTTTTTATTTTGAAACAGGTTCTCACTAATTTACTGAGGCTAGCTGTGAACCTGCAATTCTCCTGTCTCAGCCTTCCAAGTACTGGGATCACAGGTACGTGCTATCATGCCTGGCTGCAAGCCTTTCTTCAAATAGATGGCTGTTGAGTTTCTACTGTCATGCACTGGCACTGGGAATGTGGTGGCAAAATGCCCAAACAACAAAAAAAAACCATTTTTGCAACTCAGCTGAGTACAGTCCTGTGGTTCACCCATCTTGGCCACCCATACAGTGATATGAAATAAAAGTGTCGCAGCTGGGCATGGTGGCGCACGCTTGTAATCCCAGCATTTGGGAGGCTGAGACCGGAGGATCTGGGTTCACGGCCAGCCTCAGCTACCTAGTGAGGCTCTCTGCAACTTAGTAAGACCCTGTTTCAAAATAAAGAATAAAAAATAGGGCTGGGGGTATAGCTCGGAGGTAGAATGCCCCTGAGTTCAATCCCCAGTACTGCCAAAAAAAAAAAGAAAAAAAAAAAAAAAAGTATCGCATCAATAAGTAAAATAAATTCAGTAGAAAAGTATATTGTGCTTTGGATGGTTTAACACTGAGCCATTTTTCTTTTTTATATATTTGTGTCTTGATTGAGATTTTATGTACTTCAAGGGCAAAAATCAAAGCCTACACGATGCCTGAAGGGCATTTGCTCAATGAATGAACATCTTCATGACACCTAGCACAGAGTTAGGAGCTAGCAGGCAGATTTTTTACTTACCAAATTTTGGTCGAGTAAAAGATTGAGTCAGGATGTGATACATTGTGCTCTGTTACCTAAACAGACCTGGGAATGCCTTGCCCTATTTTGCTTTTTATTTGGAAACAGGGTCTGACTAAGTTGCTGGGAGCCTTGCTAAATTGCTGAGGCTGCTTTGAGCCTGCAATCCTCCTGTCTCAGCCTCCTGAGTCCTGGGATTACGGGTGTGCACCCCCACCCCCAGCCTACAATGTCCATCCTTGAAGAGATCAGTCAGGTAAAGGAAACAAAAACTAAAATCATAGTACAGTGAAATCAGTGCAGATGGGCACGTAGATGTGTCGGGAGGACTAGAAGGGAAGGTTGTTTCTGCAGCAGTCAGGGGAAGACTAAGAAAAGGGCCTAAGTGAAGAAGGTGACACTTCTGTCTGCTCGCTCTGACCGACATGTGTTAAGGGAGTGCCTGGATTCAGCTCTTTACTAGTCTGGCTGTTAGGGTGCCCCCGGCCGCAGTAACACATGATGCTACTCTAGACAGCTGAAGTAAGAGAACACCTCCTGTAATAAACTCCAACTTAGAGAAGAGAAAGAGTTGATTCACTTGGCAACCCAGCCATGCCATCCAGGATCCAGGTTCTTGATACTCTTCATTTTGCCTGTCTCAGAGTGTTGGCTTTCTCTTCAGACTGACTCCTCACGGAGTCTCAGAATAGCTGCAGCTGTACTCCAACCACAGCAATAGGGGAGGAAGGAGATATTTTGCATCAGTGACATATTCATATGGTTAACAAATCTAAAAAGCATTTGACAGGATTCACTATGACCCCCACTCCTCAACAAAGTAACTGTAGATGATTTTTGGCACATCCTTCCAGGGTTCTCTTAAGCATTTACCAATACATATGAATACATTTAAAAAATTTTTCCTTCACACAGTGGCAGTATATTATATATACCATTCTACAGAAGCTTTTTGTTACCTGATCAAATATCTTGGAAGATTTCCCCATTCATGACATAAGGCTTTGTAATCGTTTTTTAAATAGCCTTAGAATATTTCATTGTATGCATATAACATGATTAATTTAACTAGCTTCCTATTAATATGTAATATATGTATATTATTCTCAGTCTTTTTCTGTTAAAACAGTGTAGCAGTAAATAATTCCAAATGTAAGCCAGACCTGGTGGTGCACACCTGCAATCCCAGTACTTGGGAATCTGAGACAGGAGGATCACAGGTTTCAAGATAGCCTCAGCAACTTAGTGAGACCCTGTTTCTAAATAAATATATAAATAAATAAGGATTGGAGGGTATAGTTTAGATGTAAAATGTCCCTGGGTTCAATCCACAGTGCCAAAATCATCATCATAATCATCATCATCTACATTTGGCATGTATCTCTAGATAAGTCCCTAGAAGTAGGCTATCTGGGTCACAGGTGTATGCTTTTGTAATTTTTATAGCATTTGGCAGGTTACTCTCCAGAGAATCAGAACCAGTTTAGATTTGTGCCAGCAATTTGAGTGCCTGTTTCCTTCTAATCTTCCCCAAGGAGACTTATTAAACTTCTGTATCCTACTCCAAACTGACAAATATATAGTTTGATTAATTATAGTAATATATTGGTAGAGTTTTATGTAATTACTACATATAGTGAAGTAAAGTTATATAGAAATTCTCCCATATTTGTCTTGTTCTTTTTTTGTTTTATTTTATAGCTATTAAACATTTTAAACATTGATTGATTTGGAATTTAATTGGTGAAAAGTACAAATTTCACTTTTTCCCCTACTTGATTACCCTTTTTTCTTTCTTTCTTTTCTTTTTTTTCTTTTTTCTTTTTGGTTCTGGGGTTTAAACCCAGAGGAATTCTACTTCCTACCTATACCCCCCCCCCTTTTTATTTTTTTGTTTTGAAGCAGGGCCTCTCTAGGTTGCTAAGAGTTTCACTACTATACTGAGGCTGTCCTCAAACCTGGGGTTCTCCTGTCTCAGCCTCTCAAGTACTAAGATTACAGGCGTGTACCACCACGCCTATCTTGGTTACCCCATCTTTGTGTCTGACTGTATTTTTTATTGAGTAGGTCATCTCACTTTCAAATTTAAGGAGCTAGTTTTATCATATCCATTCCTGTTGACCCCTAGCCCTATTTTATTTTTTATTTTGAATCAGGGTCTCACTAAGTTTAGCTGAGGCTGGCTGTGAAGCTATGATCCTCCTGTCTCAGCCTCCCAAGTACTGGGATTACTGGGGTGTGTCACCGCCCCTTGCTTTGAAGTAGAATGTTTACAGTAGTTCTCTTCCATATCCAGCTGTCTCAGAACTTGGCAAAGTAGTTTTTGAAGTTTGTAGGGTAGATGTGTACTTACGACACCAGTTCTTGCTTGGAGAATCTCTGTAGTCATTTAGTCTGGTTGTTTTCTTCCCATGGGATAGAAGGGAGCTTTATTAGCAGGCCGACTTCCAGATGGAAACTAATTACAAGGAGAGATTATCTATCTGGATGATGGATCAAGCAAATGAAACGAAAGACCTTAGAATCTGAACAAATATTAGCCACCGCAACTCCATGCCATCGATCAAGTCAGCAGAAGTGCCTAGCTATCGCCAGGGGAAACATAAGCACAGTCTGTAAGAAACAGAAGAAGACAGAGCTGCTTTGGCAAGCAGCAGCGACCTGGAAGTTTCTCTACTCAGAAGATATCGAAAGCCAGGCCACAAAAGAATCTCCAGTGAAAAAACCTAAAGGTTCTGTTGATTATATAGTATTTAATATAACATAAAACATGTAGGAATAAGTCAAGTGAAACCCCTATGCTAAAAACCATTAAATAATTTTTAGCATTAAATAATGCTAAAAAGCATTATTTAGAGATTTTAAGGAAAACCCAAGAGACGATTACTCCATGTTCAGAGACTCAATATTGTAAAGGTGTCAGTTCCGTCTAATTTGATTGGTGGATACAGAGCATCCCCACTTACCGACCCCAACTGGGATTCTGTTTTGTCATCTGAGAAGCCGACTACAGTTAAGGTTTATATGGGAATAGAAAGAGAAATGAATCCCGAGCTGAGGCGGTTTGGAACAATCAGATGAGAGGGCCTGCTTTGCTGGTCACCAAGACGTGCTGTGAAGTTGCAGGGCTGGTACAAGGATAGACAAGTAAACTAGTAGAATAGAATTGAGGGTTCAGAACAGCCCCCCACGTACATTGTCATCTGGTTATGACAGAGAGAGACAGCCTTCTCAATAAATGGTGTTAGATAAGCTGGGTGTCCACAAGGAAAAAAAATGAACTTGGGTTTTTTTTTTTTTCTTTTGGCACTGGGAATTGAACCCAGGGACATCCTGCCACTGACACCTCCAGTCCTATCTTTCTTTTTAATTTTGAAACAAGATCTTGCTGTGTTGCTAAGGAATCTCACAAAGTTGCTGAGGCTGGCCTCAAACCTGCGATCCTCCAGTCTCACCCTCCCAAGCATTAGGATTACAGGTGTATACCACCAAGCCTGGCTAAAAACAAATCTTGCTCTTTGTTGTCAAGTTTTTAAAAAGAAACTTTAAAAAAAATTATAGTTCTAAATATGAAAGGTCAAAGAATAGAGCTTTTAGAAGCAAAGCAGAATGACTGTATAACCTTGGGATAGGCAAACATTTATTAACCAGTCCTCCGAAAGCACTAAACACAAAGAGAATACACAAGGAGCCAGACTTCATTCACACGAGAAGTTCTGTCTTCCACAGATACCACAAAGAATAAAGACAAGCCACAGAATGGAAATCTTTACTTGTAGGATATGTATCTGACACAGGAAATGTTTCCAGGATATTATGAGGAACCCCTATAAATCAAGATAAAGACAGACAACCGGAGGCGGGGTGTGTGGGGGGAGGCAGAGGACTTGGACTTGGCAAAGACGGTATCCAATAGCTGATGAACATATAAAGAAGTATTCAACTTACTAGACCTCAGGAAATTGCAGACTAAAGCCATAGCGTCTTACTATTATCCCTCCAAGAATGGCTAACATAAAATGACAGACATATCAGGTGTTGCTAGGATGTGGAATGACTGGAATTCTCCTATCATGCCGATGGGACTATATATTGTATGACCTCTTTGGAAAGCTGCCTATATTCACTGTACAAAAGACACGTATAAGAATGTTTATAGCTGTGCTGTACTTAACAGCCCCACCTGGAAATAGCCCTGTGACCTCCACATATGGTACAACATGGCACATTCATACCGTGATACTGCACAGCACATGCGGATGAACACACTCCAACTACACAGCACACGTGGACGGAGCTCACAACCTCTTGTGGAGTGAAATAAGCCAGTTCAGGCGTACATGCTGTAGTCTGTGAATCTCGAAAGTGGCTTCCTTGGGGGGAAGTGGTGATTAGAAGGAGACACCCGCTCCTCGGGTTCTGGAAATGCTGTTCTGGAAATACCTGGGTAGTGGGTAGCAACTGGAGGTAGTCACTTTGCGAATTATCTTTCAGCCCTATTGTTAGGACTTTTCTTTTCACTTGAACTAAAAAATATGCATGGAACCATGGGAGGATGAGCCAGGAGAATCACAGGTTTGATTCCATTCTCGGCAACTTAGCAAGAACCTGAGCAACTTAACGAGACCCTGTTTCAAAATAAAAATTAAAATAGGGCTGAGGGTGTAGATTGGAGGTAGAATGCCCTTATGTTTAATCCTCAGTATCACCCCCCCTGCCAATCCACATACAAGTACAAATATGTATGTTAATTTATGTACTACGTATACATATATTAAACACATGTACATGTGGATATATGTATATAGCCATATGTACTTACGCATAAGTGCCCTACATGCATGCATACACACACACTAAGAGCTATGTCCTGAACAGACCACAAGATGGGGATGCAAGTCAATAGTAGAGGAAATGTAGCCCTTCCCCATTGCTAGGTTTTGAGATATTAGGGTTTTTCTTCCTTGAAAGCAAGGAGAGAGTGTTTAAATTGTGCTTCCTGACTTTAGGAAAGGAATCTCACTATCTTCCCACTCTCTCCTCGGCCTTTCCCTCTTCCTCCATGTAACTGCAAATCTGTTTGCCTTAAACACTCTGTACTCTGTAGCCTGTGCCCCATCCCCTGTGTGTTCTGTTTTTTTCTTTTGTCTTCCTTTCTTACCATTTACTTTTTCTTTGGTTATTCTTCCCCCCTGGAAAATTTTGCTTGATTTAGGCATTTTGATTTTAGTTTTTATTTTCTATTCTTGGTTTTAAAGTAAGAGAGATGTGTTCAATATGTCTTCTAATAGTTCCATGTAAGTTGTCATTTACTTTTTAAAAATTTATTTTTTTATTTTTATTTTTTGCAGTACTGGGGATTGAACCCAGGGGCATTCTACCCCCGAGCTACACCTCCAGTCCTATTTTTTATTCTTTATTTTGAAACAGGGTCTCACTAAGTTGTGGAGGGCCTCACAAGGTTGCTGAGGCTGGCAGAGAACCTTTGAACTTCCTGTCTCAGCCTCCCAAGTACTGGGATTACAAGTGTGCACCACCACACCTGGCTTAAAACTTATTTTTAAATTGATTCATAAACACATAACAATTGTATATATCAGTGGTGCCATGTAATGTTCAATTCGCATATGCATTACTCTCATTAACTTTTTTTTTTGTTGTTGTTGTTACTGAGGATTGAAACCAGGGGCATTCTACTTCTGAGCTATACCCCCAGCCCTGTTTTATTTTGAAATAGGATCTCACTAAGTTGCAGAGGGCCTCACTAAGTAGTTGTGGCTGGCTTTGAACCTGGGATTCTCCTGTCTCAGTTCTCAAATTCTGTGATTTCAAACATGCTCCACCATGCCTAGTTTACATTTCTTTTTGTTTTTGTTTTTGTGGTACTGCAGATTGAACCCAGGGGCATTCTACCTCTGAGCTACACCCCAGCCCTAGTTTTTATTCTTTACTTTGAAATAGGGTCTCACTATGTTGCGGAGTGCCTAAATAGTTAAGACTGACCCCAAACCCCAGTCCTTCTGTCTCAGTCTTCCAAGTACTGGGATGACAAGGGTGTGCATACCTGGTCTGTTTGTTTGTTTTTTGATAGTAAGGGTTGAACTCAGGGGCATTCTACTTCCAAGCTACACTTCTAGCCCTTTTTATTGTTTGTTTTTTGAAACAGGGTTCCCTCAATTGCTGAGGCTGGCCTTGAGCCTGCCATCCACCTGTCTCAACCTCCCAACCTGTGCCACCAGGGCAATAATTTGCATTTTTAGATGTGAATTAGATGTGTTGGCATAATAAAAAAGCAAGGTTATTGAGGTGGAAATGATGGCTGTTGCTGCGGTCTTTCGATTTTGTGCATCTTGAATGTATATACATTATTCATTGATATGTTTGAGTAGTCTTTTAATGCCAAATTTGGATTTTTGTACACCAGTGGAGGAACCCAAGATTCTCCTACTACTGATGGCACTCTCTCTCTGCCCGCTGATGATTTTGTTTCCCTTCATTTACATCTGGGTCCATAGAACAAGGTTAATTTGCACAATTAAACATTTCATTGCATTTTATTTTGATAAGTCAGAATGGAACAAAGAAGGGAAAAAAATAGTGTGGAGGCAAAGTTGGAGCTCAATGGACATGGCAAATGCCTAAGTGCAAAATACAATTGTTGACCTCCACCAGACACTTACTGGATTCATCACTTCATAGTGCTTGGCTGTGCAGAGCTGAGTGAAGGGAGTGCTAGCAGAGCTGTTGTGGAGGATGGTGGGTGTGCAGAAGGCCTGGCTCTAGGATAGAAGCTCCCCCACACCACCTGAGCGCACTTCTGCCCACTCTCTTTCTTTCCCCTCCTTCTTCTCCTCCTCCTCCTTTTTTGTGGTATGGGGGATTGAACTCGGGTGTTCTATCCCCAAGCTACACCCCCAGCCCTATTTTATTTTTTAAATTTTAAAACAAACAGTCTTGCGAAGTTGCTGAGGGTGCCCTTGAACCTGTGATCATCCTGTCTCAGCCTCTCAAGTACTGGGATTAAAGGTGTGCAGTGCCACACCTGGCTGCACTCTATTTTTAAGCATGTTTTTAGGTGTGCTTTCCATAATAATAGGGTAGGGAGCTTGCAGTAACTGTTGACCCCTGGATGTTGTAGTTGAACTTAAAGCACTAACCAGCAGGTGGTGCCATGCCACCGTAGTCGGCCGAGCAGCCAGTGCAGTGCTGGCTTGGAATTCTTAGATGTTTTGTGTATCATTCCTCCTCAACCCTTCTGCATTTTAAGGTATGTGTGACAATCAAACATTTAAGGTAAAGAAAACCGCCTTGGGTTTTATTTGAGTTTAAATCCCCTGGATGACTCTTTGAGGAACAGTACTCTGGGGTTTCTGTAGTTAGGGTCAGAGGCCAAAATAATGACTTCTAATGGCCTTTTCCATCTTATATTTCTATTCTATCAACTTTTTTTTTTTTTTTTTTTGCGGTACTGGGGATTGAACTCAGGGGCATTCTACCTCTGAGCTACACCCCCAGCCCTATTTTTTATTCTTTATTTTGAAACAGGGTCTCACTAAGTTGTGGAGGGCCTCACTAAGTAGCTGAGGCTGGCCACAAACCCAGATCCTCCGGTCTCAGCCTCCCAAATGCTGGGATTACAAGTGTGCGCCACCACACCCGGCTCTATCAACTATTTTATTAAGGATTTCATCCACATTAAATCTTTTTATTAGTCAGGCATTATAGCGCAATTTTGTAATCCCAGTACATGGTGCAAGGCTAAGTCAGGAGGATCCAGATTTGCAGCTGTTTTCAGCAACTTAGCAAACATTAAAAAGACAGATGGGTGCCAGGTATGGTGGCACACTTCTGTAATCCCAGGACTTGGGAGGCTGAGACAGGAGGATCACAGGTTCAAGGCCAACCTCAACAATTAGCTGAGAACCTCAGCAACTTAGCAATACCCTGTTTTGAATTTTTTTTTTTTTTTTTAACAAAAGGGCTGGGAATGTAGCCTCGAAGTAGGATGACCCTGGGTTCAATCCCCAGTATAAAAAAAAAAAAAAAAAAAAAAAAAAAAAAAAAAAAAAAAAAAAAAAAAAAAAAAAAAAAGACAGATGGGATACAAGAAAAGAATAGGAAGAAATTAACAGTCTAGTGAATATGGTTGCAAGTGTTCCTATATGTATAGATCATGATGTTGAAGGAGCCGTCTTTCGTTGAAGTTCTTAGCTACTATATTGAAGTTTGAAAGGTAATGAAAAACTTCCCCTTCTCTACACTGTGTCAGCTCTCCCAGGTCACCCAAGTGAGCAACACATAGCTAAAATAATTGAATAAATAAAATGGAGTTGGTTTACCACTAGAAAAATATCTGTTTGTGTTAGGTTTTAAAGGTGCTATGGTTCTTATTTGTTCTGATACTCAGTAAAGATTCTTTTCTTTTCTTTTTCTTTTTTTTTGTGGTACTGGGGGTTTTACCCAGGGGCATTCTACCTCCGAGCTATACCCCTAGTCCTATTTTTATTATTTATTTACTTATTTTGGTACTGGGGATGGAACCCAGGAACATTCTACCTCTGAGCTACCCCCCCCCCCAGTTCTATTTTTTTTTTTTTTATTCTTTATTTTGAAACAGGGTCTCACTAAGTTGAGGAGGACCTCACTAAGTAACTGGGGCTGGCCACAAACCTGGATCCTCTGGTCTCAGCCTCCCAAGTACTGGGATTACAAGCATGCACCACCACGCCCGGCTAAGAGCCTTTTCTTTAAATTAAAAATGAAAAATATTTTGAGATTTACTTTGCATTAGGCAAATGTTGGGCATTTTATGTCTCTAGGGTGTCAGCCTCATGAAGTTAGGTGTTCGTGTCTCTCTTGTTCACTCCAAGCCCCCTCGATCAGCCCCTGACACATAGGAGGTGTTCAGTCAGTCAGTATTGGATGGGTGGGTGGATGGATGGAAGGATGGATGGGCGGATGGGAATGTGGAGGGATGGAAGGAAGGAAGGTTAGAGGAGAAGAAGGATGGATGGGAGGATGAGTGAATGGGATATAAAGGTAGAGTAGGATGGAGTATTGGACTGAAGGAAGTCAAGTCGATGATTATGGCTTCAAGTATACACACATCTACAGCTCATGTCACTTTGGGGTTGTTATTAGGAGCTGTGTTGGTGTTTGGAAGGTAATGAGAAATTCCCCTTTCCCTAAGTTGTATCAATTCCCCCAACTCAACCAGGTTTGGAAATCCTGATCCCCTCCAGCCCTCTCTCCAGTTCACTCACCAACGCTTGTAGAATTCCTTCCTTGCTCCCTCCCTTTCTTCCTTCCTCTTTCTCTCTCTCTCTCTCTCTCTTTTTTTTTTTTTTTTGGTGGTACTGGGGATTGAACTCAGGGGCATTCTACCTCCGAGCTATACCCCCAGCCCCATTTTTTATTCTTTATTTTGAAACCGAGTCTCACTAAGTTGCGGAGTGCCTCACTAGGTAGCTGAGGCTGGCCGCGAACCCGGATCCTCCGGTCTCAGCCTCCCGAATGCTGGGATTACAAGCGT
>PVLC010007240.1:6260-37035 GCA_004027655.1 Graphiurus murinus | reverse complement strand
TGGCTCTCTCTTTTTGTTACTGGGGATTGAACCCAGTGGCATTTTACCTCTCGGCTATTTATTTATTTATTTATTTTATTTTGTGGTGCTGGGGATTGAACCCAGGAGCCTTCTGCTTCTGAGCTAGACTCCCAGGCCTATTTTATTTTTATTTTTACTTTATTTTATTTTATTTTTTGTGGTACTAGTGATTGAACCCAGGGGCATTCTACCTCTGAGCGACACCCCCAGCCCTATTTTATTCCTTATTTTGAGACCGGGCCTTACTAAGTCGCAGAGGGCCTTACTAAGTTGCTGAGGCTGGCCGAAAACCTGTGATTCTTCTGTCTCAGCCTCCCAAGTACTGGGATTCAGGTGTGTGCCACTCGGCCCCCGGCGACTTGTAGAATTTCTTCCAGTTAGTATGTTAATTGTCCCTTTCTCTCTGTTCCAGTTGTCATTTCCCTTGTCTAGACCCCCATTCCCACCCACCTACATTACCACACCAGCCCTTTGGCCTGTTTCCCTACTGCAGCCTCTCTTCTTCCTATCATTGCCAGACTTTGTCTCTAAGGAATTTATGTCAGAGGATCTATTTCCAATTGAAATTTGAGCCTCTGCACATCTTTATTTTCACGGAATGAAGTGACACAAAAAGTTTTGAAAGAGGAGTTACCCTGTCATACCATAGTAGCATTGTTACAACTATGGGCAAGTCTGGTTACAAAGCTTTGCAGACTCAATTCGGTTCACCAACACCCTAGAAATAGCTTTGCAAGCCCTAGCTGCAGACCTTCTTGCGGTCTATGAGTACTCAAACACTGATATTTTTCCCAGACAAAATAAACATTTTGTATAGTCACTCTGACATCTTTTTGAAATGTAAGAAAAGCTACTTCTTGGAATTCACTGCTTTTTCAATTCTATATTCAGTTGATAAGAATGCCCTCCTTTTGAACTCTAATAAGCTTCAACTTCGTTTGTCAGTAGAAAGATAGATTATCTGTGCTCCCCCAATGTTACTGTAATTTAATAATGTATGCTGTTTTCTTTTGGGGGATGAAAATGAAATCATGTTGTGTCCTTAGAAGTAACCATGAAACCTTTTGAAAAAAATATATAAGACAGATATTAACATTTATTAATATGTCATTTACTTGGTAAGTACCACTTACTAATCAAGTTCTATCTTGAAAGAATATTGAAGCTGGGTATGGTGGCAAATGCCAATAATAGTAGTACTTAGGAGGCTGAGTTGGGAGGATTGCAGGTTCAAGGCTAGCCTGAGTAACTTAGGCCCTCAGTAACCTAGCAAGACCCTTTTTCAAAACAAAAAGAAAAAAGGGGAGGTGGTTGGGTATAGTGCAGGGATAGAATGCCTCTGAGTTCTAGTACCACAGAAAGAAACAGAGAGAGCCAAGTGTGGTTGTGGTCACACTAAGTTACTGTACTCTGGTCTTGATCCTGAGAAAGAGAGAGAAAGGAAGGAAGGAAGGAAACAGACAAAATTTAGTTTTAAAAAGATGTGAACCAGGCACTGAGGAAGCTGTGACAGGAGGATCCCTATAGCCAGGAGTTCAAGGCCAGCTTAGCAATGTAGGAAGATCCCATCTCAAAAGGGGGGGTGGGGAATTGGTCTATAGCTCAGTGGGAGAGTGCTTGCTTAGCGTGTGTAAGGCCCCAGGTTCATTCTCATCAAGATAAAAACCCAGAATCATAGGAATTAGCATTTCCTTTCTTTAATTTAGTTTGCAAAGGAGAAGTGCTCCTCTCTTGTCATTCCAGAAATGACCTTGAGCTCCAAGGTGTTCTACTGACAATTCCCTCCCCGAGTAGCTCTCTCCATCTATGGAGCAGTATCATTCTTCAGCATCACTCTTCACTGCTGCTAGTCTCAAAGGCAGGTAGCAGTGGATAAGTGGGGTTTTTTAAAATCTTTCAAGATGAAAATGTTAAATACTTCTCTCATTTTGTCTCTCTCTGGCTTAAAACCCTCAGTGATTTCCCCAAATCTGTTTCACAAACATTTACTGAAATGCTTCTTCTCTGGCATATTCCAAGTCTTTTTTTTTTTTTGGTACTGGGGATATAAACACGACTGTCATGTGGCCTCTCTCCTCACAGAGCTCATAATTTAGAAAGGGAGACAGATGAGTAAATAACTAAGTACGATCCTGCTTGATAAATGCCACGCTGGAGGTTGTGAGTGCGGGCCCAGGAGCGCCCTCGAGTGATTGATTGGAGGGCAGGGGGCTGGGGTGGGGATCAGGAAGGACTAAGCAGCCGCAGTGACATTTGAGTTAAGCCTTGGGGGATGAATAGAATTTTGCCAGATGGACAAAAGGGTGGGGGCAGGGACACTCCAGACTCTCAAAGACGTGAGAGTGTGAAAGTTTGTGTCTTTGTCTGAGCAGGAGGAGCAGGGTGCGTGAGGGGCGTGGGGGAATGCGGCTGCAGAGATCACCCCAGGGCCTGCTCAGCAAGCTCGCCCTTGACATGTGGCCTCCATGGAGCCACACAAGTCTTAAAACAGGGAAGTGAGAGGCTGAGATGTTTGTTTTTAGGAAGATAATTGTGGCAGCTGAGCTTAGGGTGGTTTGGAGGAGGGTGACTGGGAACAAGGGGACCAATCAGAAGGTCAGCGCCAAGGTGGGATGGACACGCGGACGTGGGCTTGAGAGCCACCTCTGAGCGAGGCCTTGGTCATGGTGAAACATGGGAGGAGATGGAAACCCTGGCTTCCATGACCCGCTGGCCAAGGCAGCGTATGAGAAGAAGAGCTGCAGGTGAAAGTAATGAGCTTGACTCGGGGTATGTTGAGTCTGGAGAGCACCAGTCCTAAATGAAAAGTACAAGTGCACATGTAGGAAAATAAATACCATGGTAGAGACGAGTTGGTGTGTGTGTGTGTGTTAGGGTGGGGGATATACTAGGAATTGAACCCAGGGACATTTTCCCTCCAAGCTACATCCCCAACCCTTCTTTGTATTTTTTATTTTGAAACAGGGTCTCTCCAGGTTGCTGAGAGTCTTTCTAAGTTGCTGACGTTGGCCTCAAATCTATGATTCTCCCCTCTCAGCCTCCCAAGTACTGGGATTACAGGCATGCGCCACCACATCTGGCTTGATGAGTCTTTAACACAGTGATTTTTCAAGCAGGGGAAAGGGCGAGGGACATGTCTTGCCTGGATTCTTATACATGTGCCATTCCTTTTCCTACCCCCAGATTCTGACTGGACCCCACTGGGGCCACTGTATGCAGAACAGTATTGAGTAACAATAGGTATCGTCCCAAATGTGAAGTTGAACTTAAAAACTAATGAAAATAAAGTGTTCTGCCTGTAGGAATACCCGTGACCTCAGCATCTTACCTGCTCTTATTAATGAAGGTGCATCACCCAAACAGGGAAGAAAGAGGAGATAGTTCTGCTCTGGGAATTAGATAACTCTGGTACATCTCTCCTGTATATCTACTGGCTGTGTGTGTTTGGTATTAACTCGTGCCCGTGTTGTCATTTTCTCTAATAGATGTCTCAAATACACACACACACACACACACACACACACACACACACACACAAACACACACACAGAGCTATAGTCCTAATTTTCCATTTATTGAGATTACTAAAAAAAAAAAATCTCAAGTTTGTTGTTTTTCTCCTTTGATATTTACTTACACATATGTGCGCATGAGTACGTGGTGGGCTGAAACCAAAGACTCACTCACACTAAGTTTGTGCTCTACCTCCAGCCCTAGTGTTAATTTTTGGGAGCATGCTCCTGGTATCCCAAGAGCCAACAGTGGGACATTCAACATTACCTTTAGGGGAGCAGTATCAACCAGTTGCAGTACCCTCATTGGGATGGATGCTCCTGGCTGTCTGTGGCCAGCCACACTTTTGAGGTGATTTTCCATACCTACGCTCCCAGCTTTTGCCCTGAGCCATGTACAGAATCCCACATGACTCCTGCTTTGATCAGAGCTGACACTTGCAAGATGCTGTAAGCTAATGGGCATATATTGATTGAAAATTTCTCTTTCCTTCCTTTACCCAATGATGTGAACATTTTTTGGATAAATGAATTGTTGAATGCTCCCAGCACCCCTCCCCAGGTGGATCTAACTGTCCATGTATTGTTGGTAGGTGATGTGCTGTCAGCCGCTCTCTCCGTGTCAGGGGACAGGGTGCAGAACAGTGAGGATGATTTCCAGTCCTGCCTTTTGTCCAGAAGGCATGAAGCTTTTCTATGGAAGAGACTAAACAACAGGGTACCAGTTACTTCTGACAGCACAAGAGATGCCACTGGGGCTAGAAGAGTTCAAAAAGCTGGAGAAATGACTGAGCACATGTAACTCTTGGGGTGCTTGGTCTAGGTTAATGTTATTGTTTCTGCCACTGCTCTAACATCAGTCATCATCATTAGTGTGTGTGTGTGTGTGTGTGTGTGTGTGTGTGTGTGTGTGTGTATTAAACCTAGGGGCATTCCACCTCTGAGCTACACCCCTAACCCTATTTTATTTTAAAACAGTGTCTCGCTAAATTGCTAGGCTGGTCTTGGAACCTGCAATCCTCCTGTCTCAGCTTCCCAAGTACCGAGATTATAGGCGTACGCCACCATGCCTGGCTATCATTATTGTTTTTAATCTGATGAGAGTTCTAAAGTGAATGTTCCCCTCTGCGTTGACATGATCAGACATGGTTTCCTGAGGCTCGGACAGAATATGGACAGGCGAGAACTTGGGATGAAAAGAATCCTATGAACAGTGGGACTGAGACAGAAATTGTGCATTCCCTGCTCCTTGTGAGAACCATATCTGGTGCAAAAGAGGCCTGTGGGTTAATAGAGGGAGTGAAGAATAAGATTAGTAATTCAGAATGCATTTATTATGTTATGAATGCTACAGTGTATTCATAAAATTGTCTGTGAAACTCTGCAGGTGTTTTCTGTCTCTGAGCAACCACCTACCCTTTAATGGGAAATTACTTGTTTTTTTTTAATACTCTAATTTGTAATCACAACATTGTATCTGCGTGAGAAATAATATCTGTGCTTTTGATGACAGCACAGATGCCAAACGTCATCCTACTAAAAAGGCCACTTCCAATCAGTCTTATGTTCTTGAAATTTAAGAACTTCATATATCAGTCTCTTCTATGATTATTAAGTCAAATGTATCTTGGAGGATTAGGATGAGTATCATGTTCTCCCCTCCTCTCTAACAGGCTCTAATTCCCTGGGGACCAGTTTTTGTCTTACTTATCCTTGTATCTTTTACAGCACTAAACAAAGTTCCTGGCTGTACCAAGGATGCAGTAAATTGTCCAAGTGAAATTTTCCAAGCACTCGAGGCTGGCCACCTCTGTGCGCGTGGGAGTGATTTGCAAGAGAGCTGTTTTTGAGATCTATAATGTATTAAATATCATCCATAGGTCCAGCCTAATGAGCGGAGAAGCCAAGCTAGGTGCGCCCAGCCCATGGCTCTTGGAGGAGCCAGAGGAGACCAGCGGCTTGGGCTTCCATGACATCCGGCAACAGCAGCAGAAAATTATCCAAGGTACTGAACACCTGAGGACTGTGGGCTGAGAAACCTTGCTAGATTTTGTCTGTGGTCTTGAATGTTCTTATCCCTATTGAAAACAGGAGTGAAAACTATTGTTTTGTTTTTCTGGTACTGGAGAATGAACCCCAGAGCATTCTACCTCTGAGCTATACCTCCACCCCCTTTTTATTTTTTATTTTTGAAACAGGGTCTCATTGAGTTGCTGAAGCTGTCCTCAAACCCGTGATCCTCTTGTCTCTTCCTCCCAAGTACTGGGATTACAGGGATGCATACCTACGGCTGACTATATACATTCAGTATTAACACACAGATATTTCAACACAGATACGGGGTCACAAGGTACATAACTCTCTCTCTCTCTCCCTCCCTCTATGTAGTGTTCCATAGCTTTATTTTTCTTAGCTAATATTTGTCATGGACATTTTTTCATGTCAATTTGTACAGACAAATTGTTCTTTCTAATTCTACTTTTTAAAAACCCATTTGTTGAGGTGTAGGCGATATTATCATAAACAGCGTGTATTTGTAGCATATGACTTGATAAGCTTTGACATGTGTATACACCTGTGAAACCACCACTACAATCAAAATAATGAACCTAATCACCATTCCCTGAAGTTTTCCTCCTGTCTCTCTGTAATTTTTCCTGCCCCTCCCCCTCCCTGGACAACTGCTGATCTGCATTCTGTCACTATAAATTAGTTTCTGTTTTCTGCAATTTTACATAAGTGGAATAATATAGTTTGGACTCTTTTGGGAGAAAAGGGGTTCTGGCTTTTGCTAAACGTCATTATTTTAAAATTGATCTATGTTGTGGATATCAGTATCTCATTTTCATTCTCTTATATTGTGTAATAGTATTCAAATTTGCAACAATCTGTTGTATATATATTCACTTTTATTTATTTATTTATTTATTTTTGGTGCTGAGGGTTGAACCCAGGGGCATTTTACCTCTGATCTATACTCCTAGCCCTTCTTTATTTTTTATTTGGAAACAGGGTAACAGAGTTTCCCTAAATTGAAGAAAGCCTTGCTAAATAGCTGAGGCTGGCTTCAAACCTGTGATCCTCCTTTCTCAGCCTCCCAAGTACTGAGATTATAGGCATGTACCACCATGCCTAGCTTTCTGTTCACTTGTTTTTGTTTTTTTTTTTTTTTGCGGTACTAGGGATTGAACTCAGGGGCATTCTACCTCCCTGCTATTACCCCAGCCCTATTTTTGATTCTTTATTTTGAAATTGGGTCTCACTAAGTTGTGGAGTGCCTCACTAGGTAGCTGAGGCTGGCCTTGAACCCAGATCCTCCGGTCTCAGCCTCCTGAATGCTGGGATTACAAGCGCTGTTCACTTGTTGATAGATATTTGGGTTGATTTCAGTTTTTGTTTGTTGCAAATACAACTGCTAATTTGCAATCCCACTAACAGTGTAGAAGATTTCCTATTTCCTCAAATCCTCACCCGAATTTATTGTTGTTTGATTTCTTGATGATTGCTATTCTGATTGGTGTTAGATAGAATCTCAGTGTTGTTTAGATTTTTGTCTCCCTGATTGCTAATGATGTCGAACATTTTTTCATGTATTTATTGGCCATTTCTCTTTCTTTTGTGAAGTATCTATTGGGTTCAATTGCCCATTTCTTGATTAGGTTATTAGTTTTTTTAGTGTTAAGCCTTTTAAGTACTTTGTATATTCTAGATATTAATCCTCTATCAGCAGGAATAGCTGGCAAAGATCTTCTCCCATTCCATAGGCTTCTCTTTAGACTCTTGATGGTTTTCTTTGATGAGCAGAAACCTTTTAGTTTAATGCCATCCCATTTATTAATTCTTGTTTTAATTTTCTGGTTTTTGGAAGTCTTGTTGAGGAAGTTTCTATCTGTGCCTATATGTTGTAGTATTGAGTCTTTGTGGAGATTTCTCAGAAAATTGAGAATGGATCCACTATATGACCCAGCTCTACCACTCCTGGGTATCTTTCCAAAGGGACTGAAATGAGAATCTTATAGTAATATATGCATATCCATGTTTATAGCAGCACAATTCACAATAGTCAAATTATAGAACCAACATAAGTGTCCATCAACAGATGAACAAATTACAAAGTTATGGGATACACACACAATGGAATTCTACCCGGCAATAAGGAACAAAATTATGTCACTTGCAAGAAAATGGATGGACCTGGAGAACGTTATGTTAAGTGAGATTAGCCAGTCACAGAAAGTGAAGGGTCATATGTTTTCTCTCATATGTGGAAGCTAGGCAGGAATGGGGATAGCAGAGGGACTCCAGACAATGGAGGAGAATCTCCAGTGGAGCCAGGGAGGCGGTCTAGGGGAAGGGCAGGAGGGAGGATTAATGAAGAAATCACTACCATCGGTTTTGTGTACATATGTAGGAATGCCAATCTCAAAACCCTGTATGGGGACGGGGGCTGGGGGAAATAGGACTGGAGCCGGGGAAAGCCCTCCAGGTGCGGTGTCCATCCATGTCACTATCATTGTGAGCTACATTATGATGTGAGACTCTGATGCACCAATACAAGTATAAAAAAAATACAAATTTTATGTTTTCTTATGATACATCTTTATTTGGACATAGTCCTCCCCCACCCCCCACTGTGGTACTGGGTATTGATCCCAGGGGCACTCTACCACTGAGCTACATGCTCAGCCCTTTTTATTTTTTATTTTGAGACGGGGTCTTGCTGAGTTGCTGAGGCTGGCCTTCAACTTGGGAATCCTCCTGCCTTAGCCTCTTGAGTAGCTGAGATTACTGGTGTGTACCACTGCACCCAGTTACACTTTCATTTTTCTGAGGTAAATATCTGCAAGTGGAATGGCTGCGTCATATGGTAGATATGTTTAACTTTTTTTGTGTAATGCTGAGGATTAAAGGCCAGGGCCTCGTATGTGCTAGGCAAGTGTTCTACCAATGAGTTATACCCTAGCCCTTAAACATTTTTAATTTGTATTTATTTACTTTTTATTTATTTTTTTTCTGATACTGGGGATTGAACCCAGAGACATTCTACCTCTGAGCTATATCCCCAGTCCTATTTTTTTATTCTTTCTTTATTTTTTCTTTTCTTTTTTTGCAGTACTGGGGATCGAACCTAGGGGCATTCTACCTCCAAGCTACCATTTTTTAGTCTATATTTTGAAATAGGGTCTTACTAAGTTGTGGAGAGCCTCACTAAGTAGCTGAGGCTGGCCGAGAACCCAGATCCTCTGGTCTCAGCCTCCCGAGTATGGGCTGACAACATGCGCCATCACACCTGGCTTTTTTTTTTTTTTTTTTTTTTTTTTTTTTTTTTTTTTTTTTTTTTTTTTTTTTTTTTTTTTTTTTTTTTTTTTTTTTTTTTTTTTTTTTTTTTTTCTTTTTATAGCACTGGGAATTGAACCCAGGGACCTTCTACCTGTGAGGTACAACCCTAGCCCTATTTTGAAATAGCCCTATTTTGTGTTTTTAGTTTGAATTGCTAGGTTGCTGACAGTCTATTAGGTTCCTGTGGCTGACCTTCCACTTATGATCCTCCTGTCTCAGTCTCCCAAGTACTGGACTTATAAGCTTGCATCTCCATGTCTAGATAAACTTTTTTAAGTTTTTTGTTTAGACAATAAAACTTGCATATATTTATGGAGTACAACATGATGCTTTGTTAATACATTGTGGAATGACTAACTCTCACTGACATCTGCATTGCCTCACGTGTTCATTTGTGGTGAGAACACTTAAAATCCACCCTCTTAGCAATTTTCGAGTATATTAGTCACCATGATGTACCATAAAAACTCCCCCATCCCTCTAGTATCAAGAATTGAATCCAGGGCCATAAGCTCTGCATTACATCCTAGCCCCTTTTATTTTATTTTATTGTGATTTATTTTACTTTATTTTGAGACAGGGTCCTGCTAGGTTGTCTAGGCTGGCCTTCAGGCTGGCCTGCTATCCAGCCTGACTTTTTTAGATTCTACAACATTAGTGAGATCACACAGTATTTGTTTTTCTGTACCTGCCTTACTCCACCTCATGCCATATCCTCCAGATTCATCTGTGTTGTTGCAAATAACAGGATTTCATTCCCTTTTTATGGATGCATAGTATTTCCTTGCTTATATATACCACATTTCTTTATCCATTCACTTGTTGAGGGACAGTGAAATTGAGGATTTTCTCACCTTGGCTATGAGAGTGATGCTACTGTGAGCATGGGAATGCAGATGTCTCCTCAACATGCTGATCTCATTGCCTTTGGCTATAAATGCCTAGAGATCATAGTCATTCTATTTAACTTTTTGCAGGACCTCCATACTGTTTTCTATAATAGCTGCACTAATGTATGTTACCAGCAATAGTGTTTTAAAGATTCCCTTTTCTCCATATGATTGCTAACATTTGTGATATTCTGTTTTTTTTTAAATTATAGTCATTCTTATTTTTAATTTGTACTTCCCTGATTTGATGTTGAACATTTTTTTTCATAGACTTGGCCATGTGTATGTCTTTTTTTTATTTTTTGAGAAATGTCTATTTTGGTCCTTTGAACATTTTTGAATCCAATTATTTGGTGCTTCTCACTAAGTTGCTTCTGAGTTGTGTGAAGTGTATGTTTAACTTTAACAAAACTACCAGAAGTGTGGAAGGGCTCCGTTTCACCTCCTTGCCCAAACTTGGTGCGGTCACTTTGTTTTGTGTTTTTTAATTCTTCTTACTAAGGTGTGTAGGTGTATTTTGTTGTGGCTTTAAGATTATTTTTCTCATTACTAATGAATCACCGCATACCCTTATTTTATATGTCTTTAGAGAAGTAACTGTTCAAATTGCTTACCCATTTTGTGTGTGTGTGTGTGTTACTGGGGATTGAACTCAGAGGCATTCTACCTCTGAGCTATACCCCCAGCCCTATTTTTTTATTCTTTATTTTGAAACAGGGTCTCACTAAGTTGCAGAGTGCCTCACTAGGTAGCTGAGACTGGCCGCAAACCCGAATCCTCCGGTCTCAACCTCCCAAATGCTGGGATTACAAGTGTGCGCCACCATGCCCAGCATGCTTACCCATTTTTAATTGGGGTGTTTGTTCTTTATTAACTTGTAAGAATGTGTGTGTAGGGGGATGGTACTGGGGATTGAACCCGGGGGCATTCTCCCTTTGAGCTATACCCCCGGCCCTATTTTATTTTGAAACAGGGTCTCACTAAGTTGTGGAGTGCCTCACTAAATTGCTGAGGCTGACCATGAACCTGTGATCCTCCTGTCTCAGTCTCCCATGTACTGGAATTACAGGCATGTGCCACCATGCCTGACTTTTTTATATTTTATATATTCTTTTGGGGAATGGGGAATTGAACCCAGGAGTATTCTATCTCTGAGCTATACCTCCAACCTATTCTATAGTTTTTATTTTGAAACAGGGTCTCAGTAAGTTGGTGAGGCTTGCCATGGACCTGCAATCCTCCTGTCTCAGCCTCCTAAGTACTAAGATTATAGGCATGCACTGCCTGGTTTATATATCATTTTATAGGTTGTTTGTTTTACAAATATTTTTTTCCCTGTTTATGATTTCTCTTTCTCATCCTCTTAATATTTTTCAAAGAGCAGATGTTTTCTTCATTTTGATGAAGTCTAGGTTATTCTTGTATGGTTTTTATTTTGGTTATATTTAGGAAATCACTAATTAATCTAAAGCCATAAGATTTACCACTTTATTTTTCCTAGAAATTTATAGTTTTATGTTTTTAATTAGGTATATGATCTAAGTATGGATAGAAATTCTGGGTTTTGTTTTTTTATTTTTTGGTTTTTTTTTGGTGTTGTTGGTTTTTTTGTTTGTTTGTTTGTTTGTTTGTTTGTTTTTTTGGCATATGGTTATCTGTTTGGCCTAGCACCATTTTTTTTTTTTTAACTATCTTTTCCCTACCTTTGTAATTTGTCAAAAAAAAATCAGTTGACCATATATGTATGGTCCTCTTTCTGGACTCTATATTCTTTCCCATTGATCTATTTGATTTTTACACAGTCTTGATTGTTGTGCTTTTATGACAGGCAACTTAAGTCACCCAACTTTGTTCTTTTTCACAATTTTATTGGATACTTGTAGGTCTTGTGCATTTTCATATGAATTTTAAAATCTGCTTTCAATTTCTATTTAAAAAGAGCCTCCTGGAAATTTCTCTCTCTCTGTCTCTCTCTTTCATTCTTCCTCTATCAGAGGAGTACCTAGCAAAAATTTTCTCCCACTCTGGGGCTCTCTGTTGAGGTTCTTGATAGTTTCCTTTGCTGCACAGAAGCTCTTCAGTTTAATGCAATTCCATGTATTGATCTTCCTTTGAGTTGCTTGTACCTTTGGGGTCTTGTTGATGAAGTTTTACCTGTGATTATGTGGTGAAGTGTTGACCCTATGTCCTCTTTAAGTAGCTGCAAGGTCTCTGGCCTGACTTCCAGGTCTTTAATCCATCTTGAATTGACTCTTGTGCACGGTAAGAAAATGGGGTTTATTTCCATTTTTCTGCATATGGTTAGCCAGTTTTGCCAACACCATTTGTTGAAGAAGCTATCTTTTTTCCAGTGTATGTTTTAAGCTCTTTTGTAAAAATCAATTGACTGTAAATATATGGATTTGTTTCTGAGTCTTCTATTCTGCTCCACTGGTCTATGTTTCTGTTTTTGTACCAATACCATGCTGTTTTTATTACTGTGGCTTTGTAGTAGAGTTTGAAGTAAGGTGTTGTGCTGCCTCCTGCATGGTTCTTGTTGCTAAGAACTACTTTGGATATTCTGGACTTTTTGTTGTTCCAAATGAATTTAAGGACTGATTTTTCTATGTTTGTGAGGAGTGATCTTGGTAATTTAATGGGTATTGCATTGAATATGTAGATCACTTTTGGGAGAATGGCCATTCTGCCTATCCAAGAGCATGGAAGATCTTTCCATCTTCTAAGGTCTTTTTCAATTTCTTTTTTCAACTTTTTATCGTTTTCTTTATAGAGGTCTTTTACCTCCTTGGTTAGGTTTATCCCTAAGTATTTTATTTTTGGGGGTGCTATTGTGAGTGGAATTGTTTTCTGGATTTCTTTTGTAGCGGATCTATGGTTGGCATACAGGAAAGCTTCTGATTTTTGAAGATTGATTTTATATCCAGACACTTTGCTGAATTTGTTGATCAGTTCTGTAAGCTTTTTGGTTGACTTTGTTAGGTCTTCTAAGTATAGTATCATGTCATCTGCAAAAAAGGGATAGTTTTACTTCTTCTTTTCCTATTTTTACCCCTTTGATTTCCTTCTCTTGCTTTATTGCTCTGGCTAGAGTCTCAAGTACTATATTGAACAGAAGTGGTGATAATGGACATCCTTGTCTTGTTTCTGTTTATAGTGGGAACTCTTGCAGTTTTTCCCCATTTAATATGATGGTGACTGTGGGCCTATTGTATGTTGCCTTTATGATGTGTGTGAGGTAGATTCCTTCTATTCCAATTCTCTGCAGTTCTTTTACCATGAATGGGTGTTAGATTTTGTCAAATGCTTCTTCAGTGTTTATTGAAATGATCATGTGATTTTGTTTCTTCATATGAAACTTATAACTGATTTTTCTAGGTCTGTGAAGAATGACATTGTATTTTGATAGGGACTGCATTGACTCTGTAGATCCCTTTTTGTAGAATGGCCATTTTTATAATATTTATTCTGCCTATGCAAGACCAAGGGAGATCTTTCCATCTTCTAAGATCTTCAATTTCTTTCTTTAGTGTTTTATACTTTTCGTTGTAGAGGGAATAAACTTGGTTAAGTTTATTCCCATCTTTAACCCACCATCCCTTTTTATTTTGAAATAGACTCTCACTATATTGCTGAAGCTATCCTTGAACCTGCGTTCCTCCTGTTTTAACCTCCCAAGTACTGGGATTACAGGCGTGTGCCACCATGTCTGGTTGCCTCTTGGAATTTTGATTGGGATTACATCGAATATTTAGATTACTTTGGGAAGAATTGACATCTTAAACCTATGAGTCTCCATCTCCAATCTGTGAATGTGGATTTGTTTTAAATAAATCTATTTCGTTTTAAATAAATTTTTTTAGTTTCTTAATTTTTCTCAACAGTGCTTTTAGTTTTCACTATTCATATCTTGTATATCTTTTATCAGATTTATCCCTAACTATTCATATTTTTATTCTATTATAAATGACATTTAGCTGGGCGTGGTGGCACACGCTTGTAATCCCAGCATTCGGGAGGCTGAGACCGGAGGATCTGGGTTCGCGGCCAGCCTCAGCTACCTAGTGAGACACTCCGCAACTTAGTGAGACTCGGTTTCAAAATAAAGAATAAAAAATAGGGCTGGGGGTATAGCTCGTGGGGGTATAGCTCGGAGGTAGAATGCCCCTGAGTTCAATCCCAAGTACTGCAAAAATAAATAAATAAATAAATAAATAAATGACATTTAAAACTTTTTCAGTATCTGATTGTGCTCATATATAAAAATTCCTTTGATTTTTATATTGCTTTTGGATTATGCAACCTTGCTAAACTCACTAGTTCTAATAGCTTATTTTGAGTGTGTAGTATTTTCTATACAAATGATCATATTGTCTTTGAATAAAGACAGTTTTACTTCTTTATTTAATCTAGTTACCCTTTAATTATTTTTCTTGTCTTACTGCACTTGCTACAACCTCTAGTACAATATTGAACAGAAATGGTGAGAACAGACATTGCTGCCTTATTTCAGATTTTATTGGGGGGAGCATTCACTTGGATGCCAGTTATTGTGAGGTTTTTTTTTGTTGTTGTTTCAGGTCTGCATTTTTTTTTTTTTTTTTTCGGTACTGGGGATTGAACTCAGGGGCATTCTACCTCCGAGCTACACCCCCAGCCCTATTTTTTTATTCTTTATTTTGAAACCGAGTCTCACTAAGTTGCGGAGTGCCTCACTAGGTAGCTGAGGCTGGCCGCGAACCCGGATCCTCCGGTCTCAGCCTCCGGAATGCTGGGATTACAAGCGTGCGCCACCACGCCCGGCTAGGTCTGCATATTTTTGAACTTGTAGAAATTCTCTTGAGATTTGCTGTGGGATGCAGTTGAGTTCATTGTGTCTTGCTTTGTAAGACTGTCTTGCTTTGTAAGACAGACCAATGACGTGTTTTATTGTAGAGCAGGGATCAGCAAATCATGGGCCATATCTGGCCTGTTTTCATACAGTCTGTAAATTGAAAATGGCTTTTAAGTTTTCTAAATGGGAAAAAAGTAATCAGAAGACTATTTTGTGACTTGTAAAAATTGTATGAAATTAAAGGTTTTGTGCTCATAAATATATTTTTGTATGTTTGTTTGTGGTACTGGAGGTATAACCCAGGGACATTCTACCTCTGGGCTATACCCCTAGCCCTATTTTATTTATTTTGAAACAGGATCTAAGTTGCTAGATCCTCACTAAGTTTCTGAGACGGACTTTGAACCTGCAATCCTCCTGTCTCAGCCTCCCAAGTACTGGGATTACAGGTGTGCACCACTATGCCTGGCTATAAATACAGGTTTATGGGAATACAACCATGTCCATTTGTTTATGCATTATCCATAGATGCTTTCGCCTACTTACAGTTGCAGAGTTAAGTAATTGCTCTATGGATCATAGGAATCCTATGATCAAACAAAGCCTAAATACTACCTGGCCCTGTACTGAAAATGTTTGCCAACTCTAGTCTAGAGGTAATTTATTCCATTACTGAGCTACAACCTTCAGAGTATTCTTTTTTTTTTTTTTTTTTTTGGTACTATTGTTTGAATCAAGGGACATTCTATCCTTGAAAACACACTACACACCCCCAGCCCTTTTTATTTTTTATTTTGAAACAGGGTTTCACTAAGTTATGAGGTTGGCCTTGAACCTGCAATCCTCAAGTCTCAGCCTCCCAAGTATTGGAATTACAGGAATACACCACCATGCTCAGCTCCCATTCTCAGTATTTTTGAGACGTTCATGAATTATGAAATAACCTGGTTGGTAGAGTAGGTACTGTGTGCGATCCTGGTTGAGCTCAGAGGATCATTCCATTTATTTATTTATTTATTATTCATTTACTTATTCATTTATTTATTTACTTATGGCACTGGGGATTGAACCCAGGGGTATTCTCCCTCTGAGCTACACTTTGGCCTCTTTTTTATTTTGAAACAAGGTCAGCCTCACTAGGTTGCTGAGAGTCTCCCTATTTCCTCAGGCTGTCCTTGAAACCACAATCCTCCTGTCTCCGCCTCCCAAGTACTGGGATTACAGGCTTGCACCACCACACCTGGTTGCATCAGAAATCTTGATGATGTGCTGGGGTTGCTGTGGTTCTGCTTCATTGCCATATTGTGAATTAGATAAAAATGAAGAGCCAGGAGAGATTACTTCTGATTTGAGTTTGTCCATGGAATTGGTTAGCCTTTCTTTTTCTCTCTTTTTTCTCAAGTGCTGGGGATGGAACCTCACACATGGTGGGCAAACATTTTACCACTGAGCTACACCCCAGCCCTTTTTATTTGTACTTTGACACAGAGACTCACTAAATTAGTCAGGCTGGCCTTGAACCTGCAATCCTCCTATCTCAGCCTCCTGAGTTTCTAGGATTATAGAATGTGTGCCTCAGTCTCCTGAGTTTCTAGGATTACAGGATGTGCACTGCCCTGTTAGCCTTCCTGTGCTTTACTGGATCCTTAGAAGCACTTTGAGAAGTATCCACAAATAGCAATTTGTTGATAGAATTTTTTTTTTTTTTTTTTTTTTTTTGTGGTACTGGGAATTGAACTCAGGGGCATTCTACCTCCAAGCTATACCCCTATCCCTATTTTTTATTCTTTATTCTGAAACAGGGTCTCACTAAGTTGCAGAGTGCCTCACTAGGTAGCTGAGGCTGGCTGTGAACCCGGATCCTCCAGTCTCAGCCTCCCAAATGCTGGGATTACAAGCATGCGCCACCATGCCCGGCTTGTTGGTAGAATTTTCAATGAGTGCTTTCCTTGCTTAATTTAGAACCTACACCTTGCCGTAACCAGTGAGGGAATCCTGGCCTCTGTGTTCCTTTTGCTAGAGCTTGAGGCATAAATGGGCTAATGGCAGAAGGTGATGACAATAATGTGGTCGCCTCAGACATCACAGAGATGGAGCAAAGGAAGCAATCATTGTGGATAGTGTGGACTCTCGTGCCTCCCTGAGTGAAACAGCAGAGCTTGGAGAGGTGTGGAGTGTCCTACCTTTGCTCAAGAGGTCTCTTTTGATCCCAACTGTTGTATCATTTCGTCAGTAATTATTTCAGAATATATCTCTAAAATGTTTGTAAAATATGAGAACTGTTTTTTTAAAAAAAAATATATAGCAGCTGTTGGGAGGCTGAGACCGGAGGATCCAGGTTTGCTGTCAGCCTCAGCTACTTAGTGAGGCCCTCTGCAACTTAGTGAGACCCTGTTTCAAAATAAAGAATAAAAAATAGGACTGGGGACATAGCTTGGAGGTAGAATGCCCCTGAGTTCAATCCCCAGTACCAAAAAAGAGAAAAAAAAAAAAAAAACCCAGCAGCTGGGCATGTAATCTCAGTACTTGGGAAGCTGAAACAGGAGGATCACAAGTTCGAGGTCAGCCTTAGCAGTGTAGCAAGAACCTGTTTCAAAATAAAAAGTAGGGGGAAAAAAAGATTTAAAAAGAATAGAAAGGGTTAGGGTATAGCTCAGAGATAGAATGCTTCTGAGTTGAATTCCCAGTACAATACTATTACTACTACTACTACTACTAATGCTACAGTGCAATTACCACCTCTACCAAATTAACAGTAATTCCTTAATATAATCAAATATCCAGTCTCTGTTCAAATTTCCTTGATTGTCTTGTGATGTTTTCTTTTAAACTGTTTAGTACAGGGTCTGAATATGGTTCATACATTGCAATAGTTCATATGTCCCTGAAGTTTCTTTAATATGTAGAGATCTTATCCAACTCTGTCTTTTTCCCTCTGCAGTGTATTGAAACAGAGTTATTTCCTCTACATTCCTCACTGCTTACACTTTTGTATTTGTATTCTCAGTATTGTTTAGCATATTATTTTGTCCTGGATATTTCTGCAAATTGGTAGTTAGATTTAGTGGCTTGATCAGATTCAGGTTTGTTATTTTTGGCAAGAATACATTTTGATGACCGTCTCTTTGTTTCTAATCTTCAACCACCAGATTGTCCTCCCACAATGATGTGACATTTATGTAGAGGATGGTTTTCCTGGAGGTCTAGAGATGGGAAGTATGCACACACATAATTGCTCCAAAGGGATTTTTCAAAAATGATTATATTAGTTTTCTATTGCTGCCGTAATAAATTAGCACACACTCAGTGACTTAAAACACGTATTTAATATCATACAGTTCTGTAGGTTAGAAGTTCACTGCAGGTCTCACAGGGCTCGGGTCTGGGTGCCGGCAGGGCAGGGTTGCATTCTCTATGGGAACATCCATCTCTTGGCTTGCGGTACCCCTCCATCTTCAAAGCTAGCGGCTGCCTCTCTCTTTCCCTCTCTCTCTCTCTTTTTTTTCTTGGTACTGGGAATTGAACCTAGAGGCCTTCTACCTCCAAGCTACACCCACCTCAGCCCTTTCTATTTTTTATTTTGAACAAGGTCTTGCTAAGTTATGGAAGCTGTCCTCCAACCTGTGCTCCTTCTCTCTCAGCCTCCCAAGTACTGGGATTATAGGTGTGCACCACCACGCCTGGCTGGCTGCATCTCTTCATATCTTCCTCTTACAGCAGCTGGAAAGGTTCTCTGCTTTCCAGGACTGATACTGCTTATCTTGGGTACACCTAGAGAGTCCAGGCTAATCTCCCATGTCAAATCCCTGGCAATCTTAATCATGTCTACAAAGATCCTTTTGCCATATGAGGGAACCTATTTAAAGGTTCCAGGGATTAGGACTTGGATATCTGCGAGCAGAAGCCATTATTTATCCTATCATTATGGTAATCTGTCTTTTAAAATTCATACTATTGTTAGCTGGGTTTGATGGTGCATGCCTGTAGTCCCATTACTTGGGAATCTGAGACAGGAGGATCAAGGGTTTGAGGCCAGACTCAGCAACTTATCCAGGCCCTCAGCAACTTAGCAAGAACTTGTTTCAAAATAAAATAAATAAAAAGGGCTGGGGGTATAGCTTAGAGGTGGAATACCCCTGAGTTCAGGCCCCAGTACCAAAAATATAAATACATAAATAAATAAGCAAGAACACAAACAAAATTCACACCATTGTAAAACTGAAGAAGGTTTGTGTTCTGTTGCAAATGTCCCCTTGTGATACCGTAAGGTCTGGGGTTATATGATACAGTAGGCCAGATTGTGGAAGTGAACTTATCATTATGCAAGCATAGTAGTTTTATATTGTAATAGACTGTCCACATGCTTCTTGCTTGCGGGTGGCAGTGTTTTCGTGTGGTCATTATCTCTAAGTGGACATGGCACCTCCCCTTGGAAACTTCTTCAGAACTTGGAGAAGCTCAGATCATTGAGCTTCACAGTGACCTCCATGACACCTCCGTGGTTGGGCTTTTCTATGACTTTGGATTACGGAATGAAAATTTATTACAATACTTAAATATGTCGAGGAGGTGCTGAAGCCCTAGAGAAATTATTTGAGCAGAGCAAATTTTTGGTCCTTTCTGTTGTGTATTAAGAGCGATGGCTTTAGGGCCGTTAAGCCGATAGTATGTTTGAGAGAAAAGAGTAATGTAGGTAGTTTTCATTCATAATCGATTTCTCTACTAAATAATAATAATAAAAAACTATCAGGACTTCATTGATTCTTTTCCTAACTGAAATTCCTAGAGGAGTCTCCTTTCCTCTTTTTAAGTTGTTTTACCTTCCCCCCACCCCCACTGACACTTTACCCTCAGTCCTTTATATAAATTATTCTCGGGATGCATTTAGAATTTTACCATAGCATTGGACATCCTATAGCAGCTCTTGGAGGCCATCCAAGAGGTTGTTACAAAAGACCAAAGAACCTCATTATAAAGTGATTTTGCTATTAAACGGTCCCTTGGAACAGTCCCTATAGACAGCAGGTCATTTATAGTTAAAATTTTTAAAAAGTACGTAGTGTCAAAAAATGTGGCTGAGACACTGAGGGGTCCCTACTTCACACCTTTAGTTTAAATAAGTTCCAGATGAATCAAAGAGCTAAGAGTTCATTCCATTTAAAGCCTTGGAAGCCAGGGTGTGGAGGCGCATGCCTGTAATCCCAGTACTTAGAAGGCTGAGACGGGAGGATCACAGGTTCAAAGGCAGCCTCAGCAGTATAGCAAGACTCTGTTTCTAAACAAAAAAATAAAAAGGGTTGGGGGTGTAGCTCAGAGGTAGAATGCCCCTGAGTTCAGTCCCTAGAACAAACAAACAAAGCCTTGGAAAAAATACAAGTAAATGTTAATGTGATCTTGAGTCAGAAGACCTGTGTGATTTCTACTTCCATAGATGCCTCTTTATGTGAAGCAGCCATTAAGAACCCCCAAAACAAATGAAGCTGCCCCTGGCACGAAGCTGCCTCATCTGGCCAGTGCTTGGATGAGAAGAGTCAGCAGACTCACTGCAGAGCATTCTTCCCAGTGTACTGAAGGGAAAGGAAAATGAACTTAGAGATTGCTGAGACTGCCTATTTATTTTTTTAAAAAATCATTTTTTTCTTTTTAAAAATACTTTGTACATCATAGTGATCTGAAATGATAAAGACATGCAGGCACACATCACTTGATATATTTCCCATTCCCTTCCTCCCTCAGTGTGCACGTTAGTGAGATTGGTGGTGAAGCCTGCTTGTATGGATGGAACCTTATTTGAACCGTTGTTCCCTTCCTCGGTCCTTGTTTTCCCCACCCCTACCTCTCTTCCCCAATCCCCGTCCGCTATTCTATTTTTTCTCCTCATTTGACTGAGGTCCCTTTTGCTTCCTACTTTTGTTCTAGCTTCCACATAGAAAACATTTTTTTTTTTTTTTTTTAGTACTGAGGATTAAACCCAGAGACATTCACCCCCAATCCTATTTTTTATTCTTTGTTTTGAAACAGGGTCTCACTAAGTTGCAGAGAGCCTTACTAAGTAGCTGAGGCTGGCTGCGAACCCGGATCCTCTGGTTTTAGCCTCCCAAGTACTGGGATTACAAGCGTGTGCCACTACGCCTGGCTGACCCTTGACTTTCTGAGATGGACTGATTTCACTTAGCGTCATGTTCTCTAGTTCCATCCGTTTTCCTGCAAATGACATCATCTTGTTCTTCTTTGTGGCTGAGTCACACTCCGCTGGGGATAGGTACCACATTTTTGTTACCCATTCATCTGCCGAAGGATGCTTTGGTTGATTCCATAATTTGGCTGTTGTGAATTGTGTTGCTATATACATGGGTATGCACGTATCACTATAGTATTCTAACTTCAGTTCCCTTGGAAAGATACCAAGGAGTGGTATGGCTGGGTCACCTGGTGGTTCCATTCCTAGTCTCTTGAGGAACCTTCACAGTAGTTGTATTAATTTCTACTCCAACCAACAGTGTATACAAGCTCCTATTTCCCCACATCTCCAACATTATTATTGTTGGTATTCTTGATGGTTGCCCTTCTAATTGGAGTTAGATGAGATTTCAGGGAAGCTTTGATTTGCATCTCCTTGATTGCTAATGATTTGAACACTTTTTCATATTTTTGACTGTATTTTTTATTTTGGGAAATATCTGTTCATGTCGATAGCTGATTTTAAATTTTTTTTGGTTTTTTATTTTTTATTTATTTATTTTTTAAAGTAGACATAACCAACACATTTATTATCATTGAGAATATGAGGATAAATGATGTAAACTCTATAATTTTTACAGATAAGATGTTATAAACTAAAGTTGAACATACTAGTAGCCTCTAGTCAAGTGACACTTAACCTTATCTTTCAGAAGGATCCAGAAGGGTAATCATTTCATTTATCTTTCCTGAGTTGCATTTATTTATTTTTAATTAGTATTTTACTACAGGATTAAAATATTCCTTTCAGAACTAAATGTAATATTCAAATGGGTTATCTTTGACACTATATTTTAGTTTGTTATTAGAAAAATAAAAGTCCTTTATCACCTTATATTTGGATACTTTAAAAAAAAATTTTAATTGGTGCATTGTAATCATATATCTTTGTTAGGTACAAACTGGTATAGGTAAAGGCATACATGCACATATTTCTCATTTAACCCTTCCCCAATTCCCACCCCACTCCCTTCCCCTCCCTCCTTCTCAAGGTCAGTTTAGTGATTGTCTTTGATGTGTTCATGAAAGTACATCATGCTCATTAGGGTGTCCCCCTCCCCCCATCACCTTCCATTAAGTCAAATTCTTTGTTCACCTAAGGATTCTCCTTCATTTGGAGTCCCTCTTATGTCCCATTTTCTCCCTAGCTTCCACATATTAGGGAGAGCATACGATTTTTTACTTTTTGTGACTGACTAATCTCACTTAACATAATGTTTTCCAGTTCCATCCATTTTACTGCAAATAACATGATTTTGTTCTTCTTTATGGCTCAGTAAAATTCCATTGTGGACATATCCCATAGTTTTGTAATCCATTCATCTGTTGATGGACATCTTGGCTGGTTCCATAGTTTGGCAATTGTAAACTGTGCAGCTATAAACATAGATACACATGTATTGGTCTGATAGTTTGGTTTCCGTTCTTTTGGGTAGATACCCAGAAGTGGTATTGCTGGATCATATGGGAGGTTCATTCCCATTTTTCTGAGGATCCTCCATATTGTTTTCTAAAGTGGTTGCACTAATTTGCAATCCCACCAACAATGTATTAGGGTTCCCACTTCTCCACACCCTCGCCAGCATTTGTTGTTGTTCATGTTTTTTATGATTGCCATTGTGATTGGAGTTAGGTGAAATTTCAAGGTAGTTTTGATTTGCATCTCTCTGATCGCTAAATGATGTGGAATATTTCCTCATACATTTATTGGCCATTTGTATTTCTTCTTTTGTGAAGTGTCTATTTAGTTCCTTTTCCCATTTTTTGATTGGGTTATTTGTTTTCTTAGCTGTGAGTTTCTTGAGTTCTCTGTATATCCTAGATATTAGTCCTCTATCAGAAAGGTAGCTGGCAAAAATTTTCTCCCACTCTGTGGGCTCTCTGTTGAGGTTCTTGATAGTTTCCTTTGCTGCACAGAAGCTCTTTAGTTTAATGCAATCCCATGTATTGATCTTCCTTTGAGTTCCTTGTGCTTTTGGGGTCTTGTTGAGAAAGTTTTTACCTGTGCCTATGTTTTGAAGTCTTGGGCCTCTGCCCTCTTCAAGTAGCTGCAAGGTCTCTGGCCTGACTTCCAGGTCTTTGATACACCTTGAGTTGACTCTTGTGCAGGGTGAGAAAGTGGGGTTTATTTCCATTTTCCTGCATATGGTTAACCAGTTTTGCCAACACCATTTGTTAAAGAGGCTATTTTTTTTCCAGTGTATGTTTTTGGCTCCTTTGTCAAAAATCAGTTGACTGTAAGCACGTGGGTCTGTTTCTGAATCTTCTATTCTGCTCCATTGGTCTGTGTGTCTGCTTTTGTGCCAACACCATGCTGTTTTTATTACTGTGGCTTTGCAGTAAAGTTTGAAGTCAGGTATTGTGATACCTCCTGCATGGTTCTTGTTACTAAGAACTACTTTGGCTATCCTGGGCTTTTTGTTGTTCCAAATGAATTTAAGGACTGATTTTTCTATGTCTGTGAGGAGTGACCTTGGTAATTTCATGAGTATTGCATTGAATCTGTAGATTACTTTTGGGAGACTGGCCATTTTGATGATATTTATTCTGCCTGTCCAAGAGCATGGTAGATTTTTGCATCTTCTAAGGTCTTCATTGATTTCTTTTTTCAGCTTTTTGTAGTTTTCCTTATAGAAGTCTTTTACCTTTGGTTAGGTTTACCCTAAGTATTTTATTTTTGGGGGTGCTGTTGTGAGTGGAATTGTTTTCTGGATTTCTTTTCCAGTGGTTTTATGGTTGGCGTACAGGAAAGCTTCTGATTTTTTAAGATTGATTTTGTATCCAAACACGTTGCTAAATTTGTTGATCTGTTCTATAAGTTTTTTGGCTGACTTTGTTGGGTCTTCTAAGTATAGTATCATGTCATCTGCAAAGAGGAATAGTTTTAGTTCTTCTTTCCCTATTTTTACTCCTTTGATTTCCTTTTCTTTTCTTATTGCTTTGGGTAGAGTCTCAAGTACTATGTTGAACAGAAGAGGTGATAATGGACATCCTTGTCTTGTTCCTGTTTTTAGTCGGAACTCTTGCAGTTTTTCTCCATTTAATATGATGTTGGCTGTAGGCCTATTGTATATTGCCTCTATGATGTTGAGGTATGTTCCTTCTATTCCGATTCTCTGCAGTGCTTTTAGCATGAATGGATGTTGGATCTTGTCAAATGCTTTTTCAGCATCAATTGAAATGATCATGTGATTTTTGTCTTTGATTCTGTTTATGTGGTGAATTACATGGATTGTTTTTCATATGTTGAACCAGACTTGCATCCCTGGGATGAACCCAACTTGGTCATGGTGTATAATTTTCTTGATGTGTGTTTTTTTTTTTTTTGCGGTACTAGGGATTGAACTCAGGGGCATTCTATCTCCGAGCTATACCCCCAGCCCTTTTTTTTTTTTTTTCTTTTTTTAAATTCTTTATTTTGAAACCGAGTCTCACTAAGTTGCGGAGTGCCTCACTAGGTAGCTGAGGCTGGCCGTGAACCCAGATCCTCCGGTCTCAGCCTCCCGAATGCTGGGATTACAAGCGTGCGCCACCACGCCCGGCTTTCTTGATGTGGTTTTGAATGCGCATTGCTAGTATTTTGTTTAGCAGTTTTGCATCTAAGTTCATCAGTGATATAGGCCTATAGTTTTCTTTTCTTGAGCTGTCTTTATTTGGCTTCATAGAAAGTGTTTGGGAGGGTCCCGTTTCTTTCTATTTCATGGAATAGTTTGAGTAGTATTGGGATTAGCTCTTCTATAAATGTTTTATAAAATTCACTTGGAAAACCATCTGGCCCTGGGCTTTTGTTTGATGGTAAACTTTTTATTGCTGTTTCTAGTTCTTTGATTTTTATTGGTTGGTTTAAGTTTTCTATATCTTCTTGACTCAATTTAGGAAGGTTGTATATATCTAAACAATTGTCAATTTCTTCTAGATTTTCCATTTTGTTGGAGTATAGTTTTTCAAAATAGTTTCTGATGATCCTCTGTATTTCCACACTGTCAGTGGTAATATCACCTTTTTCATCTCTTATTTTAGTAATTTGGGTTGATTCTCTCTTTCTTTTGGTTAGGTTGGCCAATGGTTTATCGATCTTGTTTATTTTTCAAGAAACCAGCTTTTGGTTTTGTTGATTTTCTGTATTGTTTTTTTTTTTTAAATTCTCTATTTCATTAATTTCTGCTCTGATTTTCATAATTTCCTGTCTTCTACTGGCTTTGGGGTTAGACTGTTCTTGTTTTTCAAGGGCTTTGAGCTGTGTCATTTGGTTATTTATTTGGTAGTTTTCCATTCTTCTTATATGGGCACTCAGTGCTATAAATTTTCCTCTTAGTACTGCCTTTAATGTGTCCCAGAGGTTTTGATATGCTGTGTCTCTGTTTTCGATGGTTTCTAGGAATTTTTTAATTTCTCCCCTTACTTCTTCTATGACCCATTCCTCGTTTAGCAATGTGGTGTTCAGTCTCCATGTGTTTACATGGTTACTCTGGGTCTTCTTAGAGTTGATTTCTAGTTTCACTCCATTGTAGTCTGAAAAGATGCAGGGAATTATGTTACATTTTTTGAATTTGTCAGTGCTCTCTTTGTGGCCCAGAATGTGGTCTATTTTGGAGAAGGTTCCATGGGCTGCTGAGAAAAATGTGAATTCAGCTGTAGTTGGGTGAAATATTCTGTATGTGTCTAACAGGTCTATTTGGTTTATGGTATTCTTTAGGTCTGAGGCGTCTCTACTGACCTTTTGTTTAGAAGATCGGTCTAGTGATGTGAGAGGAGTTTTGAAGTCTCCCAGTATTAGTGTATTGGGATCTATGTATGACTTTTTATCATGCAGAGTTTGTTTTATGAAAGTGGCTGCACCTATGTTTGGGGCATAGATGTTAATAATTGTTATTTACTCTTGCCGGATTGTTCCTTTTATTAGTAAAAGGTGACCTGCTTTGTCTCTTTTGATGAGCTTAGGCTTGAAATCTAATTTATCTGATATCATAGTTGCTACTCCTGCTTGTCTTCGAGTTCCATTGGCATAGATTACCTTACTCCAGGCCTTCACCCTTAGTTTGGGAATCTTTGCTTGTAAGTTGTGTTTCTTGCAGGCAGCATATAGATGGATTCTGTGTTTTAATCCATTTTGCCACCTTGTGCCTTTTTATTGGGGAGTTGAGACCATTTATATTCAGTGTGATTATTGAGAGATGATTTTTAATTCCTAACATTTTGAGTTTTGACTTCTGTTTGCGGTAGTGTCTGTTCTTCTTTGCTTAGTTGTTTGCTTCCTGGAAATTATTGTTTCTCTGGTTCTGACGTTTACTTGTTAGTTCTTCTTTGTAGTTAATCTCTTTGAGTATTTTCTCTAGTGCTGGTTTGGAAGACATAAATGCTTTCAGTTTCTGTTTGTCATGGAAGGTTTTTATATCCCCATCAATTTTGAGAGAGAGTTTTGGGGGCAGGAGAATCTTGGCTGCAAGTTATTTTCTTTCAGAGTTTGGAATATGTTACTCCAGCCCCTCCTGGCTTTCATGACTTGGTTTGGGAGGTCTGGAGTGATTCTAATTGGTTTGTCTCTAAATATCACTTGACCTTTTACTTTGTTGCCTTTAGAATTCTTTCCTTAGCCTCTACATTAGTCAGCTTGATTATTATATGGTGTGGTGAACCTCTTCTTTGGTCTTGTCTAGAGGGGGTTCTATATGTTTCCTGTACCTGCGTGTCTACTTCTCTTTCTATGTTTGGAAAATTCTCTGATATTAGTTCTTTGAAAAGGTTGTTTATTCCATTAGTTTCAAATTCTATACCCTCTTCTTTGCTTATTATTCTTAGGTTAACTCTTTTAAAATTGGCCCAGATCTCATCAATGTCCAATTCATACTGTCCAATTTTTTTTCTAGATTATGTATAATGGATTCATTTTTGGAATGGTCATCTTCTAGGAGTGATATTCTGTTTTCCATGTAGTCTAATCTACTGTTTATAGTTTGTATTGATGCCTTCACTTCTATTATTGCATCTTTCACATCCTTCACTTCCCTCAAGGCTTCTCTTTGATTCCTGCTCAGGGTGTCAGCTTCTTTGTTTATTTGTTCGTTTATTTCTTTCCAGCTCTCTCTGCATTCTTTCTGGAAGTTTTGTAGAGTTTAGATTATTGAAGATCTGAATTGTTCTTCTGGTAAGCTCTGCCATTCAGTGTTGTTGAGTTCTGTTATTGTGGGGTTGTGTTGACTCATTGTTTCTTTGGTATTTTTCCTTCACATGGTTTCCCTGTTCTTAAATTTATATCTTTGCTGCTCTTGCACACTTTCTCTGAATTTATAGGTTTCTTATTTTTATTTTCTCCCTGTGAATGCTATCTTGTACTGAGTTGCAATTACTCTGGTACTTCTTTTGCCAGCTGTATTGGTGCCTTTGGTGGGTTTCAGGTGTTGACTTCTAAGGTCTAGCAAAAGCTAACAAAGCCACCAATCCTCTGAACAAACACATAAATTGAAGCAATGCAAAGTGATAACAGAGTAAAAACAAAACAAAAAACAACAACAAGAAACAAAATAAAAATCCCTGCAAATTTGTGAGAATAGATCTGATTTGGCCTCTGCAGATCTTTTGGGTAGATCCCTGCTGCTGTGGGTGGCAGACAAGATGGAGGCTGCTACTGCTGCGCACACGTCGGCTCCCCCGTTCTCCCTGGTGTGCTCTCTGGGTTCCGACCAGCTGCCCCTGTTGCTTTGTTTGCTTTTCTGCTGCTTTGCTTCTCTTTCCTTCTGTCAAGAAGCTGGTCCTGCGGCAGTTTTGATTCAAGCTCTGCAGTGCAGTTGATCTCTGCTCCGGCTCTGTAGGAAGAGGTGAGCTGGGATGGCCCCGCACGGGCTTAAGCTGGTCGTACCACGCGTTCTGGTCAGTGTAGAAGGTGCCTCGATGTGCCGCCTGGTTAGGATGTGGAGTTCAGGAGTCGCTCACTCCACCTCTGGTCGCTGGGAATGCAGAAGGTCGTTATATATTTCTTTGTTAGTAGACCCCACTCCGGAGGCTGGCTCAATAGCAGCTGCCAATCAGCGGCATGGCACCGCGGCCGTACAGATGAACTTCTTTGCTCTCCCTGGGCGGCCTTCCAGATTCTGATCAACTGTATTTCAGTTTTCGTAGCGTTGTTCACCTTTTTGTTGCTCTTTTTTCTTCTATCAAGAAGCTGCATCTATGGCTGATTTGAATCGAGCTCTCAGCACCTGATAAGAGGTGTGTCACTCCGACTCCATCTTCCCAGAAATCGGTTCTTTTTTTATTTTTAGTTTTTTATATATTCTAGGTATTAGTACTCTTATCAGAGGAGTAGCTGGCAAAGATTTTCTTTTTTTCTGTAGGCTCTCTCTTCAGACTCTTGATTGTATCCTCTGCTTCACAGGAGCTTTTAAATTTGATGGCATCCTATTTATTGATTCTTGATTTTATTTCCTGAGCTTTAGGGATCTTGTTGAAGAAGTCTCTACCACTGCCTATATATTGGAGAGTTGGACCTATGCCTTCTTCTAGTAGTTGCAAAATTTCTGGTTTAATTTCTATTTCTTTGGTCCATTTTGTGTTGTCAAAATATAGTCAAATTTTAAAGGAATTGTCCCAAATAACTTGAGTTATGACATACATGCACACAGCATTTCATGGGCTTTCCCCCGCTCCCGCCCTGTCACCCCCCTCCCGCCTTCTCCATCCAGGGTACTGAGACTGACATTGCTATTCTCACGTACGCCCATAATCTTGATGGGAGTAATTCCTTCATTGATTATCTCAGCCCTCCCCCTCCCCTAGACCACCTCCCTGACTCCACTGGAGTTTCTCCTCCATTATCTGGAGTACCTCTGGTATCCCAGTTACTCCGTAGCTTCTGCATATGAGAGAAAACATATGACCCTTCACTTTCTGTGACTTAATCTCACTTAACATAATATTCTACAGGTCCATTTACTTTCTTGCAAATGACATAATTTTGTTCTTTATTGCTGAGTAGAATTCCACTGTGTGTATATCTCACAATTTTGTAATCCATTCATCTGTTGATGGATACCTAGGTTGGTTCCATAATTTGGCTGTTGTGAATTTTGCTGCTATAAACATGGATATGCATATATTACTATGATTTTCTGATTTCAGTCCCTTTGGAAAGATACCCAGGAGTGGTATAGCTGAACTATAGAATTTTGAACAAATTCTTTTATTTGGGAATTTAGGCAGTTTACAATTCCCCATGATTACAAACGTATCACTGGTTCTAATCAAGAAAGAGGAATTTGAAATAGATCAATATAAAGATTTTTAAGCCAGGTATGGTGGTGCTTGCTTGTAATCCCAGTACTTGGGAAGCTGAGACAAGGAAGATCACAGGTTTGAGGCCAGCCTCAGCAATTTAGCAAGACTCTCAGCAACCTAATGAGACCCTGTTTCAAAAAATAAAATAGGAGCTGGGCAGGGTGGCGCATATTTATAATCCTAGTAGTTGGGAGGCTGAAACAGGAGGATCCCAGGTTCAAGGACAGCCTCAGTAAGTAATGAGACTCTCATCAACTTATTGAGACCCTGTTTCTAAATAAAAAATAAATAAAATAGGGCTGGGGATGTAGCTTACAGGTAGAATGTTCTTGGGTTCAATCCCAAGTACAATCAATCAATCAATCAGTCAATCAATCAATCAATCAATCAATCAAATAGGGCTGGGGATGTGGCTCGGAGGTAGAAAGCCCTGGGTTCAATCCCCAGTACCATAAAAAAAGTAAATAAAATATAGAAACTTTAACTACAATAGGGGATAAGAGTTGTGAGGATAAGATAGCAAGAAATTAAGAGAACTCTAAGGAATACTCCGTGGAACTCTACAGAAATAGCAGTACAAGGTGCAGTTACTAATCTCAGGCCGAGATTGGCCGTGAGGAACCCTGAGACCCAAGGCTAAGCGAGAACTCGCTGAGTGTCACTGGATTTGAGACCCTCTGCGTCGGTGCAAGGACAGCTGTTGATGGTGGAGTGGCTCACTGGACGCCCTTGCTCTTATCATGAAGCACCCACCAGGGCGTGCAGAGGGAGAAGTTACAGACCCCTGGGTGCCACTAGCCATTGTGCACTGAAAGCGCCGGACATTGAAGCTACAAGTACTGAAGGAACCTGCCAAGGGAGAAGGCTTAGCCTGGTAGTACACACTTGTAAGCCTGAGACAGGAAGATTGCAGGTTTGAGGCCAGCCTCAGCAACTTAGCCAATCTCTCAGCAACTTAGTGAGACCCTGTTTCCAAATTAAAAAAAAAAATAGGACTAGGGGTATAGGTAGAATGCCCCTGGCTTCAATCCCCAACACCAATAAATTAAGTAAATAAATAAACTAATTAATTAATAAAATTAGTAGTGATGTCCAAGTTCTTTTCCCTTTTAACATTCTTTTTTGCCTTTCTTACCTGTATCCTTTGCTCATTTAAAAAATTGAAATCTTAGCCGGGCGTGGTGGCGCACGCTTATAATCCCAGCATTCGGGAGGCTGAGACCGGAGGATCCGGGTTCGAGGCCAGCCTCAGCTACCTAGTGAGACACTCCGCAACTTTGTGAGACTCGGTTTCAAAATAAAGAATAAAAAATAGGGCTGGGGGTATAGCTCGAAGGTAGAATGCCTCTGAGTTCAATCCCCAGTACCGTAGCTCGGAGGTAGAATGCCTCTGAGTTCAATCCCCAGTACCGTAGCTCGGAGGTAGAATGCCTCTGAGTTCAATCCCCAGTACCGCAAAAAAAAAAAAAAAAAAAAATTGAAATCTTATCTTTTTATTGCTGATGTATAGTTGCTCATTATATATTAAATTCCAGAAAATTTAAATATTTATGTAGCCAAAATCTTTATTTCACTTTTTTTTTTTTTGGCAGTACTGGGGATTGAACTCAGAGGCATTCTACCTCCGAGCTATACCCCCAAGCCCTATTTTTTATTCTTTATTTTGAAAC